>DWCF01004923.1:0-15291 GCA_018230265.1 Delias oraia | reverse complement strand
CGGGTCGTCCCACTCTGCGTTTTCCGGTACGCGGTCGCCACTCGAGAACCTTTATTTCCCATCGGTTGTCGGTTCATCGAGCAATATGACCAGCCCATCACCACTTTAACTTACTAGTACGACTGGCAATGTCGATTACTTTGATTCGTCTGCGGATAACCTCATTTCTGATTTTATCTCGCAGCGAGTCTTTGAGCATTGCCCTCTCCTTAGCTCGCTGAGTGACTCTGAGCTTCTCCATCCAGCCCATCGTGAGTCCTATTATTGTCTACCTATATAAGCCTATTATTTTAGACCTACATTAATAAATTGTTTTAATATAAGATAGATTAAAAGATACTTACAGGCAAATTTATGTTTTTATACCCAAGGATTATTTATTTATAAAATTTTGTCATAATTTTTCAAAATATCCTGAAATAATAAAAATAAATAATTCAATAAATTTAAAAAAATGTCAGAAACTAAATATAAACATATTAAGTTTTAATTATTTTCAATATGTAAGTATATTGTACTCAATAACTTAATATTTATAATTTGAATAAATTACTTTTTTCTTGTAAAGGAAAAACATACATTTCATAATTTTAAAATTTATGTGACTTACCGGGTCATTTTCAACCCAGAGACTTTCAAACTCCTTTTCAAATTTACTCACAATGTTGTTGTTAGAAGTTACAATAACACTTTCATGATTTGAAACCATTGCTTGAGTAGACCAATTCAATGAGCCAGACATCACAAATCCTCTTAAAGGTTTTTCCTTTGATGATTTCATGTGGTTCTTTGCCAATTTAGCATGTATATTTAATTTCTCTGCATAAGCTTTAAAAGCATTTTTTCTTTCTATTGCTTTTGGTCCATCTATTATGCAAAACTTATGATGCATTAATATTGACTTTTTATTTGTTTGAACTTGAATGAAACCTAAAATTATGAAACATGGGTCAATATTTTAAATGTATTGTAAACACTATTAAAAAAGACATTTTATACTCACTATATTCCTTTAATTTTTTTATTTGTGATGGTGGTGTAAATGCCATATCACTGTCAACAACAATTCTTACAAGCACATGTTTCTGTCCTAGCCTTATTATTTGTTCGGCAATTTCAGTACTAGTAATGAGGTACATGCAAACATCTAGAGTTTCTCGAGCTGATTTTATATACTTTATCAATTTAAAGCAATTTAATTCTCTATTCTCAATTATACTAACATCTTTATTCGAAGGCACTTTAATGGCACGTCTCACAACATCATCCGAAAATAGTATCACATCATTAATTTCTTTATTTTTAGTGCGAAGAACTTCACTACAGGCATCGTCATTTACTCCAACAATTTCAGATTTAGTGGTGATGTTGTAAAAGTATTTGTACAACTTTTTCACTATTTGAGAGGCAACTACGATAGCGGTTGTAGATGCTAATAAAATCTTCGCACTTTTCCAATTCATGGTAAAGTTTTAATTAGCAATAGAACAAAGCAAAAAATCAGCAAAATCATTTATCAGAATTAATTTCTTTATTGATCCAACACCATGCCGTTCACGCATTTCACTAATAACTACCTACAACTTTTAGCTTGGATAGAATCAATAACAAATTTACTACTACCCTCATATATAGATAATTGAGAATAATGATAATTGAGAAGTTGATATAACACATGAAATAACTGTTTCGTTTAAAAACTTAACAACGGCCAAAATTATATTTAAAAATGGTAAGAGCACCTACAATAGAACTTTTTTATTTAAGCTCTAATGAAGAGGGGCAGTGTTCTATATTGGATGCAATTTTGTTTTTTTGGATATCTAACTCAATCAAGATTGCAATAGTTTATGGAAAATTGGTTATCTGTTATTATTATGAGATTATGTTCATGATACCATGTTAGAATCTTTTTAATCATCCTAGATTTAATTTGTTTTTTAAAATAGAATAGGTTGCAATCAAGCAGAAGGCTTAACTAGGATGAACGGTCCTACGCCCATGGATACATGCCCCTAGCACCTGCAGAGTCACGCGTGTGTTGTCGCCCTTTCAGGAATAGGTACGACGCTCTATTATTAAAGTCGTATTTGTTTGGGAATACATCTTCTAGCAGGTGTTTCCAGAGAGTGGTAGTGAGCGGTACAAAAAGCCTTAAAAACGCTTAGTTGAGAAACGACTAACATCGAGGTGATAACGATGAAAATTTGTACTCTGCCTCGATGTTCGATGATGAAAATTCAATGTTTGCTGTTATCAAAATTCAGACTTGTTTTATCGGTTGACAATTTAGAGATAATTAAAAAATATTTAATGGAGTTAGTTTATTAAACATATATTAGCTTATTATAATTTCTGGTACATTTTAACATATAATAAATTTCTATCTCATTAAGCATTGAATTTTTGTTTTACACAATCTGTAGGCATAATATAAAATATTTCATTACAAATAGTATCTTAAAGATAACAGTTATGTATAACATTACTGAATACATAATGTGAAATTTATTTAAAAGATATTGGCTATTTTGCAGTTAATTTATTTATTTCTCATCTTAAATACTACTTTTATCTTAGTAATATAGAGTTCATATTTAAAATGAGGCTAAATATTTATAATATATATACATATATAACCTTATATTATTAATAATAAAAAATAATTATATGATTAGCACCAGCTTATATATATTGTATATTGTATATATATATTGTAACAAAAAAATCATTATTCACAATGTAAGAACACAACCTGAGTCTAACAACATCAAAATACTGGTAGTTGAAAATGGTTTTAATTTAAATTACTTAATAAATATTGAGTTTTTCGAACTCATTTAATGTGTGAATGATATTTTAATTAAAGTATTAGATGCTAACACATGTTCCAGCCAATCACACATCTGCCTCACACAAGTACAATACATCCATGGATAGATAATAATATAGTAATATTTAGGCAAATATTATATTAAATTAGGTTTTGCCTAACACAACACGTATAATAAATGGAATAAAAATTATATTACAGTTTTCCCTCTGTGGTTTGTAAATGTTTTTATCTAATATGATATACAAATATAATTCCTAGATAAATGGCAAAAATTAAAATCATTCATAAATCGAGACATGAGATTACTTTCGAGCGCAGATTTATCAGGTACAATTTATTATCAATGACATAATTATAAAATTACGAATGTTATTAAAGTTGCTAAGTAATTACAACATTTTTTTTAACAATAAGAGAGAAGTACTCAGTTATGTATTTCAAATTAAATAGTTAAATTTCTTAAAATGTAATAATATTTGCGAAATTTAATGACTAAAAGTATTGTTATTATTTAATAAACATTGTCAAAATTGACTTAAATATATATGTTAGTCACAACGTTATATTAAATAAATAAATTTTATTTAGTATATATACTTTAATATACTTTTCATGTCGGTATGGGTCAAGTAATTGATACAAAATCATATTTTTGGTATAATTGATAAGCCTTTGTTATAAAATGAATACACATTACATCAATTATTTACATTTAGAAAATCTGATCTTTAATATAAAAATTTGATGGCTGGTTTCACAATTGAGACATCACGCTGTTATGTACATTAGATAATTAATGAAATTAATAAAAAATCGTTTAAGGTAACGAATTATTCAACGTTTCATTTTCTCCAAAATCGGCAGAATCATTTCAAACGAGGGTCTCTTACCGGGATCTTCATTCATACAGATTTTGATTAATTTGGAAATGTGGGGCGAAATCCCTGGTGGAATACTAACACGTAGCCCTTCGAGGGCTATCTTCATGCCACATTCCATTGGTGAGAGGTCAGCGAAAGGTATCTGTGAATGTGAAAATAAATTGTTACACCTGAAGGCAGAAGATTCACCTCTTCAGAGAGATCACATCATTCACCTTCGATCAGATGATGAGAAATTATTGGTGCGTTCCCTGATCATAGTTTTATCCTCCAAGGCTTGTCGGATTATTAAGTCAGATTATTCTGTCAAGGAGTTGACAGAATAATCCGACTTCAAGGTCAATCAACAATTGACAATTGTTTGCCTACCTAAAATTTAAATGAGTTTTTTCTAATATTAACACATAATCGGAGAGCTTTACGAAATGAGTAATCCGCTCCTTGATCCGCGGCTCAACCCAGTTAATAAGTGTCAATAGACAAGAGTGCAAACACGCAATGAGATTGTCTATAAAAATTCAAGTACATATATTGTAATATTAACCTCTCTAGTGGCCAACTCCCACAGCAGGACAGCAAAACTCCACATATCAGCTGCTTCCCAGTTTCGTTTAGCACTCGGCTTTTGCAAGGTTTCGGGCGCCATCCACGCTGGAGCATACACACGACCACGCTCTTGGAAAGAGAATTTAGAGTCCGCCATGTTTATACGGGCCGTTAAGTCTTCATCGATCTAGGGAAATAAATTGAAAATATTTTGGCATTTATACAAATTAAATTATAATATCAGAAATTATAATAAAAAAATGCCGTTCAAGTGGCGTAAAAAGTCGGCAACACAACCAATACACGGAATGCACGGTGTTCTCTTACAATATAAGAGACCCACTATAAGTATAGATAATTACAATATATTCTTTGTTTCCGGTTCAGAAAAAGCACATGATGTTATGGATGATAAATATCCTGAAACCAGAATACTTTTTGTTTGTAAACAAAAATTAACTACTAGAAAGTAACTCAAACTATGTACTTTATAATTTAAACCTAATATAAATCAATTGTCGCGGTACGTGACTTAAATTACGTTGATTTAGCTCTTACCATAACATGCTTGCTATTAAGATGATACGTGGGCAAAATCCGATCCCGTTGCAACGAATGCAAGTATGCGAGACCAGCCGCTACGTCTTTGGCTAGACGCAATGCCGCGGCTGCGTCGACGACCACGCGACCTCCTGCACCTCCGTGAAGAAGAGAATAAAGGGATCCCCAAGACATATATTGCGATATCACTATTAGTGACGGAGGAGAAACGCAGCAACCGACCTAGAAATAAACAGTGTAACTATTTAAAATTTATTAATTGTTTCTTATAAGGTAACTTTTTTAATTCTATAGCGGACAACGGAGCAGGTGGTTGTGTTGCCGGCTATTTACACTGCTTAAGGGGCACTTTTAAGGGCCACCGATATCCTCACTCACTCTGCGAAACACAGTACAAGTACAGTTTCATGCTGAGTATTCTGTGAGCCCGTGGTATCACTTTGGTCGAGCCGGCCGAATTAGTACGTCAGCATATGCTTTAGCATGGCTCTCCCATGGGTGTAACTAGAAATATACCATTCATGTAATGACGAAAGCAACCAAATACCAAGTTTATTATTATAGAATCTGGAACTTACGACAGGTAATATATTGGGATGTGAGAAAATCCTAAGTTTAGGGAATTCTTCGTTGAAATCTCTTTGTACACGCGGTGTACATTCTCTTACGGCTATTATCTTCGCTACTATGTCGTTCTTTTGCCAACGACCGCGCCATGTTTCGCCTGTAGTTAAATTTTTAAATTGAACACAAAATATATTAAAATTTATATTTTTAATATAGCAATGAAACAATTTTCTAGTTTAACTAGCTGATACCATTACATTGATTTAAGCATCAACTTACATAATATTGAAAAAATAGAAACAATATTTAATGCAGATATATAAAACACACATGCAGTACTCAACTAAATTTTGTATATAGTGATGACCTTTGAATTTACATTTTGCTAAACTAGTTGTTGTGCTACTTTAGTTTTAAAGTCTTACCAGAAGGTGTAATAGATATGCGTGTATGGAGAGCTAATTCATTGATATTAATTCCTTTATGACGAGATAAAGTAGCATCCCTACTCCTAGTTTTCAGGCCCAACCAAGATTGATCTTTAAATTGAATTTTCTTTAAATCCTGACCTTGGTTCACAGCCATCTCATGTAATCTATAACATTGTGAAAATATAAAACTAATATTATAATAAATTTTATAAGTTTGATTTAAATATCTAATTTTATATGATCAATCAATTGGAAAAGTTTTATAATTAAATAATATAAGATTATTGGACAATGTTATATCTTAATGATAATGATGAAAAAGTTATAAAGTAATAAAGCCAAAGTATACCTCTGAACTAATAGACCCTTAGTCTTGTCCAGTGGAGTGTCACCATCCTTATTAGCCAGGGAGACTAATGCTCCAGCAATAACCAAGTCTTCAGCAATAGCACTGTAGCCCCAGAAACAGGCATAATGTAAAGGAGAGTTTCCATGTTCATTTGTAAAGTTTACATCTACCCTGTTTTGAAGCAACTACAATAAAATGTGTACAAATGTGTGAATTTTAAATGGAATATTAAACTATTACTAATGTTTTAAATATTTATTTTCAATGATATAAAATTTCATGATATTTTAGACCTTTTAAAATACAAATGACAAATTATCAGAATGGTTATAAGAATAGCTACAAAGTACAACATAATTATTTACCAATTGCACAATAGGTCTATGTCCATGTGCAGCAGCTAGATGTAATGGAGTATCATCTCCCATATTTGTAACATTAATCCTTGCTCCACGCCTAATCAACATCTCAACAATCTTAAGATGACCTTCTTTGCAAGCCCAATGTAATGGACTAAAGCCATGATCATCGCTGAAATTGCAAAATGAATATGACATACTTTCAATTTAATGTCTTTGTATTTTTATGAAACATTTTATTGGTAGTTTTGTGAATAAATTATCATGTTGGTTTGCTTGTTCCTAAGTTACATCTTCCAAACATTAAAATTAAAAATCAGCTATTTTATTATGTTAAGTAAAAAGGAAAATGATTGATTTTCCTTATTAAGTTATAATATATAAGGATTACAAGACAATGAGTTATTTATTGTCGTTTAATAAGATACTAATAATATATAAATCACTATTTGACTAGTTTATTTCAAAAGTATAAAAAAAGGTTTTATATTATAACTTCAAGAAAACATTACAAATGTGGTGGTGGTGGGTGTAAAGGGCGGTGGTTCGCGCCTGTCCTCGTCTTCCAAGCTAACGTTTATTTTCTTATTATTGTAAGGATTTATTAATCGATTGTTTAATCTTACCCCTGATTCATGTCATGTTCAGTATCATCCAACCAAACCCGAACTTGTAAAGCATTTCCTTCCCTGCACCATTGGAATATATCTTCCATATTGTGAAACACTTCGAAACTATACTAGTGTTTTTTCTTTAAAATATTATTGACACACCAATAAGTAAACAAGTTTATTTAAATTCTGTTATTAATTTAAGAAAAATGTTTCAGGTGGAGCCTTGCATTAATTGACTAATGACTTTGACAGTTTCGTAATCTCCCAAAATAAAACGGATGCGTTCTATATAGCGACCGCGAATCATTATGGGCGGGGCGAAACAGTCACTTGTGACGTCATTTATTTCCCTGGCAGTAAGATCAAAAATTTTAATCTTTCACTTTAAGACTAACATAATTAATAACGCCAAAAGGAAGTAGAACGGTATGAATTGGTTTAGTTAAGGGCATTATAATAATTGAAGTATGAACTATAAATTAATTTACCCAGTCTTTATGCGTTTTAGTTTTATGAAACCGAGTACATGTTTTGCTACGTTTAGAAGAAACAATTATTTATTACCAAAACAACAATAACTTGTTTTAAAGGATTTATTTTGATTGTTTAATAAAATAAATTACGAATAAATATAATTTGAAAGTATGTATTACTATGATTGAGCGATACCTAAACGTTCAATTGGATAGTTTGATTTCAAAACTAAGAAAACTGAATTTCACAATGTAAGATTTACTACGTAAATTAAACTTGTGATGGTACTAAAGCAACCGTTTAGTTTTCAGCATGGGTCATGTGCTGAAAACTAAACAGTTGCTTTAGTACCATCACAAGCTGTACCAACTGCAAGCCTGATTTTGTTAAATCTATAGAAAGAGGTTACGAGTCATGTTGCAAGGATTAAAAAGAATAGAATCCTAGCCAAATTCTTTGCTACTAACTTAAGGCCCTATGGGCCTTCCACGCTAGTATTTATTCCTTGTTAACATTATTCATTCTACACCTATTAATTCACCATTAGGTACATTTACAGGGATTACATAAGAAAAAAAAAAACGTTTTGTAACAATTTTATTAAATGCAACATTTAAGTTTGATAGTGAAATATCAGCTTTACAAATAAATGTTCCTTATATATTTTTAACAAATGTACATACATGATATTCCTATAAAACAACACACATTTCAACTTATATATTATTTAGTACTAAATTAAATACAGCCTAAATCGCAACAAATTTTTTATAACATTACAATAATTGGATCTCCGCTATAAATTATTATAAAATCAATATGCTATTATAAATTATATATAAATATGGCAATGTTTATAACAAAAAATTGATTCCATACTTAGGGTGGAATGAATTTTTTTGAATTATATTTATTAAATTATATAATTTTTAGTACCTATTACAAAATTTGATATATTATCAATAAAAAACAAATTGTTTATAATATTATAACTTACATTGATTGAATCATAACTTAGTTTGATGCTCATTTATATGATAAAATAAATGATGTTATAACATGTTTTTATATTTGTTATAGCTGCCAATAGGTTTATTCAATTGACTAATTATGAATATAAATACATTTAACACTATTATTTTACAGCTTACTTAAGTCTAACGTGTTGTCGAATTTGAAATGAGAGCGGTCTTTGGTATGTAGTGGGAAACAATCAAAAAGTATAGCAGTGAATCTGCATACCAGAGAACATCAAAATACAAAAAAATTCAGTCTCTTCATTTCTTTTCCTCTGCATTTACAGTTTGGGGTTCTGCCCCCAACATAATCTGAATTTCATCGACACTTTTACCTTTTGTTTCAGGTATAATGAAAAATATAAAAACAAAGCCAATAACCATTATTCCAGCGAACAACCAAAACACTTGACCTGATCCAATTGAATTATTTAGTGAGTTAAAAGTACTTGTTACTGTAAAACTTAGTAGCCAATTCAAGGTACCAGCGGTTGAACTGACAAAAGCCTTAATATCGATCAAACATAACTCACCAGCCATCATCCACGGAATGGGACCGAATCCGACGGAGAACGCGATGATGAATAACGATAAAGATAACAATGGCAACCAGGACAGCGCTGCAATTATCGAAGAACCTGATCCATGTGCATCTTGTAGGAAGAAATATACACCCAAAGCCGTCGAGCATAGGCACATAACCAACGCAGAGAACAGAAGGAGGATACGTCTTCCTAATTTGTCGACAACGATACTTGATGTGAATGTGGCAACTACCTGAATAACACCAATAATTATAGTGGCGATGGCTGGTTCAATAGTAGCGCCTGCGCTAGTGAAAATCTTAGACGTGTTGAAAATTACAGCATTAATACCAGATAATTGTTGAAACAACATCAGGGCGTAGCAAATCAAAACGGCCTTTAAGGCAGTTTTCTTGGTAATCGCGGATAAAAATGAGACAGGGTGGTTTTTTGCATTTTCGGCTTTCGCTTGTAAAAGCGATAACTCACTATCCACATCATAATTTCTGCCGCGCAATCGTATCAGTGAATCTTTTGCTTCTTGATGTCTTCCTTTTACTACTAGAAAGTTTGGCGACTCAGGCATAAAGAAAAATATAATAGCAAAAAGGATTGGTATTAAAGTGCAAAGAATATTAAAGACTAAAACGCTGGTATAGCTGCCAACTGCGTATGCAAATAATATACCGACAGTTATCATCAATTGAAAGAAACTTCCCAAGGTGCCCCGTATAGAGTCCTGGGCTATTTCACTTGTGTAGGCGGGTGCTGTAACGCAGAATGCTCCACCAGCTATACCAATTATAAATCTACCAGCCATAAGCATTCCAACATTTGTTGCAAAAGTTATTAAAAGCCATCCAAGTGTAAATGGCACTGTGAGAAATAACATGGTCTTCTTCCTGCCAAGAATGTCCATAATTAGACCTATTGGGAAGCAAACGGCAGCTGCACCAAGATTTATAAGAGATGAAACCCAATCACCCTGGGCTTCCGATACTGAGAAGTTATAGTCTGTACTATTTTCATTAGTAATCTTCAACATAACTGGAGATGACCAACCAAGCATTGAACCTGCAGCTAGGGCACCAAGTGTGGCTGGAAAGAGATAAAAATAATAAGTGGCTATGAATTTGAAGAAGAGACCAATCAAATAATGTTATACTTATTTAAGACACAAAGTATTGTTTTTTTAATGTTTTAAATTAAATGGCCAAAATTTTTACAGGCCCATATAGATAACAATTAAATAGAAGGAAAATTTTATTAAATACAATATTATAAATTTTATGTTTATTTTACTAAAACTTTATTTGTTGCATTGTTATTGTATGAAATACTGGTACAAGGACATGCAAAGATGTCAAACAAATAATTCAATGGAACTAAAGAATGGCTATTGTTTCTATGAGATTATATTTACATAATTATGAATTTGATGAGTTATTATTTTATTACGGATTTTTGAAAATTAGATAATATAAATGACAAGGACATACATTAGATTTATGTAAGTAAACATAGCATAAATATATGTATACATATATTTGAATTTCATGTAATCATAAGTAAGAATGGATTTGATTTGACTGTACCTGTATATACTGTATCATATATAATAGATGTTCACTACCTTTTAGACAATTAAATTTCATGCAATCATAAACATTTTCAGTAATCTGTGACATATATTAATTACTATTGAAAATTTGTATTTTTTTAATTCAGTAGATTTTTATGAATCACCTGATAGTGCAGCAATATATTGTGGAAGTTTTCTGCTTGTGTCGCTGTGGGGCTCCACCAACACTGCCTGTGATACACCAACTTCAGCCATTCTACCGTTGTTACTCTCTGCCTGCTGAAATATTGTCATTTTCATATAAGCCAATATAATTTGTTCTAAGAGTGAAATCATAAATATATTAGAATACTTGAATAACAAGTATCTTTTATTTCCTAATATCCCTATATTAATGTTATTAACATATCAGTATGAAAATATATTGTACAGAATTAAATAGGTCAAACGACTTATTTTTTGTTTATCATTTTTTTAAACTATAGATACCTCATCGTATCGAGGTCCTGGCAAAGCAGCCAGCAAAGGTTCAGTTTCCGTGGTGTGCCTTTCATCATAATCACCAGAAGTAGCCGACATTTTTCACAATTTTATGTTTAAACTTTGCCGCAACGTACTGCCACGAAACACGACGTAGCATTTATGCAAGTGAACGGCATTTGAAAAATAGTTCTGATACTTCATTGTTTCAATGGTAAAATGGAGGTAGTAATTAGTATATCATAACAGTAAACATTTTGTCAGCACTCAGCTGCTACAGTTAAGCGTATTGTTGACAGACGTCAATTCACTACAGCTGTCATTCATGATTTTAATAGGACGTTTCACAATGTACTGACAATAATAAGAAATTATATTATAAAATTACTCTTTTAGTTTTAATTTAAAAGTTCATAACTAGTTATTCTATCTTACACTTTAATAATTGAGTTGATCTATATCGTTTATTTCTTTTACAATGCGCCTGGTTGATTAGATTAGCAATTGGTGATTTTTGCAGAGAAGTCATACTAGTAACAAATGTAGGCGATATAATATTATAGTAAATACTCAATTTATTTATTCCTTATACCAAAAAAACATTAATAAAACACTTATTTAAAAATATGCAGTGTAGACCTATCTGTAGAACCACGTACGCAGTTCATATCGATATTTCTTAAGATGCATGAGTTGCATGAGCAATTGAACGGGCCTTGAACGATAATTATTTCATTTTGCATATGTGCACTTGACCGTACATGAACATGGCGCTATTTTTCCTAACCTTGACATTGAGCAACCACTGCATCGCAAGGCTTACGTCACGAGAAGTTTTGAATAGGTCGCTCGTACCGGTCGTAATACCAGTACCTAGATGAATATACAAAGAAATCTAATTCCAAATTTCAGAACATTAACCTAAATATTATCTTTATTATAATAAATAGATATAATTAAGTAGAAAGAAATAAATATGGGCACGCAAAGAGTAGAAGGGTTTTCTTTTATAGAAAGATTGTAAGAAACATTAAAATGACGTGACAGTACTTATAACTGAATTAGTTCTTTTCAAAATAAATTTAAGCCCGTTAAAGAACTAGAAATTGTTACTAAATTATTTTGATGAGTAAAGATTTCTCGAGTGAGAAATTTACATTTTTCTTAAACAGGACAAAGTTACTACCGCGTACAGATCTTACAATTAGACGTTTATACATATTATTAAAATAGTCTTTGTTTTGAAACAACTTATACAGTTACCTTCCTCATGTTTATAAAACTGTAGGCTTTGATGAGTTCCAACAAGATCCATTACTGAAACACATGCATCAACTAGTTTTTGGTCGAAATGTGGAAGTATAAAATTGATTATCGATGAGCACAAAGTAATAAAACCCATCATTGAGAGTTTTAACTCAAATTAAAGGAAAATATTTAAATTATATTTCGTTTATCTGATTGTGGAACAAATTCTAAATTACACACGCACATTTTTCTTTTTATCGCATCGCTTGGGTTATAGAGAAATGTTTTCTTTATTTCCATTCATTTTGTGCATCATAAAAATCTACACATAAAAAATAAAAGTACTTTTTCTCCTTTATAAATTGGCGTGGCAGACATTAATTGGCAAACTGCGACTTCGCATGTAGTATGCACAACTACAACGAAATGTATGCTGGTCTAAAAAGTGTTATTTTGTTTGACAAGATAACAATGTCTATTATATCATTATATCGTTACATAAATATCTTTGGTAGTTTGCTGTCATTCAAATGAGAAATAAACTACCGATTTTTTGAAATTTTCCGATAACATATTAGCACTATATAATGTTACAATAAATTTTAATTATTAATGACAAAATCCATTTACTTAAATAGTCTAATATGGAATTTATTATGTGTGAAATAGTTTTTGTGGTAAATTTTAATTTAATGTAGTACATAGATGATACATATTTTCCTCCTTTTTTATGATAATATTAGATAACAAAGTAGATAAAATCAAAGTCATACAACCTATGTTTACGTGATAGAATTGTGATTAAAATATCGAATAGGAATTTAACGTTTTCAATGTATAATACTGTCTTTTTATGAATAATATAACCGCGTTCTTTTTCTGTGTTGTCTGGGGTCGCATAGAAACAAGACTCTTACTTTTACAAAATATTATAATATTTAGTTGGCAACAGTAACTGACTGTCTATCAGAAAGAGTTCAATAATATTCGGGTATCTAAGTAATAATTTTATTTCTATTATATAGATACTATTTAATTTATAAAAGAGTATTACAATTTTGTGATATGATTAAAGGTGTCTCAGAATGGTTCTCGCTTTTGAATTGACCAATACGCGCCAATCGCGAGTAGCAAGGGGAGGAGAGTGGACTGAAACGCTTGGTCGGCTAGTTAAGTTTAGTAGCCTTTTTTCAGCAAGATGGAGCAACTTCTCACGTTACAAAGGAATCACTAGCTGGTCTTCACGATTTATTCCCTGGAAGAGTGCGTCTCTGGGGAGACATCAATTGGCTACCAAGGAGCCCTGAACTAACGCCTGCTCATTTCTTCCTATTTCATTTCTAAAAAGCAAAGTTTACAATCCATTGTTACACAACTTGAATATTTTCCATCCAACCTGAAGCCAAGAATTACTGAAGAAATCAACTCTATTCTAAAAGCGATGCTCTGGCGAGTTATTAAAAATTTTAGCTCCAGGTTAAATGAGTGTGAATAAATTAATGGTGCGTATTTGCAAACAGTTGTTTTTTTATAAATAAACTACAAGAATTACTCTTTAAATAAATAAGATTTAATTGATATTATGTATTTTATTTACAATCTAAAAACGAAATACAGATCAGTATCTGAGACACCCTTTACTATAAACCACCAATAATGAATATTATCAACAATTAAATTATTCAGTTATATACCTATTAGTTTTTATTTTTATTCTCTTTGCTTCATGGTACAGATAACGTATGATAAAAGTACTATTTTGAAAAGTATTCATTTTTAATCTGTTCTAAAAAACATATTAAGTTCGAATTTAATTATACCTTGACACTATTGTGAATCTTTTAATTGTTTTTATATATTCATCATTTGGTTGTCTGAAATCAAAAGATTAATATTTTGATTATTATATGTATTCTAATAAATTATATTTAAAATTATAAAACATTAATCAACATTACCGTAACATTTACTGGCACTGACATAATACGTGTAGTGGAAGAACCCATGTTAGTTGTGATATTTGAAAATAAATTCGCCGTAAGTATTCCTGTAGCCAAGGGTGGTGATAAAGGAAATAGTGCCAACCCCACATTCTTATTGCTATAGCCGAACATATTTCCCTTTAAACGAAAATACTTTAAATGTGTCCTCCAATAATCAGAATACACTTTTGACTTTATTTATAGGAAGTTAGGAAATAACATATAACGAAATTTAGTGTCTTACAAGATTTTCTCGTTTTAATCTGATGCAACTGTATTAATCAATTGTTTAAACGTAAGGCACTTCAACACTGTTACGCAATATGTTTACATTCAACCTTTTTTAATCATTCCGTTTTCAATTTTCAAGTGTGACTGTCAAAATTGAGAAAAATCTCAAGTGATAGTATATCTGTGATGATGATAGAGTATAGATTACGCAAGAAACCCGCCTGTCTGTTAAAAATATTGATAAGTTCCAGGGATTTAAGAGTTTTATTTGCTTTTCTATGGTGTATTTGATATTTCCATATAAAGCGCAAAATCCTCGAATTGGTCCGATTCTTCAATGGTTGATTTAATTCTATAAATTGCATTGTATACACAAAGATTTCTCATTTTCTATTGACTTAACAATCAATACATAAAAATACAACAAAATTGTTAATATTTACATTATATAATGATGTCTTGACTACGCACTTAAAACGTTTTAGCAACCACTACAAAATTAAATAAAAATACATTATGAAGCAAAATTTAATTTTTTAACGTATTATTTTAATATGCACTAATAATTATATTCAAACCAGTAAGTAAAAGAGTTTATTAAATCTCGTAC
>DWCF01004922.1:0-15292 GCA_018230265.1 Delias oraia | reverse complement strand
CAATAGCAAGACCAAGACCAATACCAGGTGTATTGGCGCAAGACCAAGACTAAGCTAAGTCTTGCATTTGGGCAACATTAGTACATATAAAAAAAGAGTAAGTAATACAGTATCCTTATATCTTTTAAAAAAATAACATTCTGATTTTAATTGTATATAACACCGATTCGATTCACAGATAATCGATTTCTACACATTAAAATTACTAATGTAAATTGCTTTAAAATATCTACATATAATATATACGTGTATGTATATATCTGTTCTGTGGCACTATTGTCTTTTATTTATTATCGATATTATTTGTGTGGGCTAGACAATAGTGCCAACATAAAGCCAGGGGACAGCTTATAGTGAATGATCTGTAGCTGCCGCGAGATTTCGTTCTGTCAATAGTTATTCACCTCATATTTTTTTAATTACTCTATCTTCGTTGTTGGTTCTATCTAACATGTTTTCGCGATTTTCATGTTTTGTTAGTCGGTATGAACCTTCCGTGTGCCTAAATAATACTTTTTAAAACAACTTAATCGACAATAGGTTTTTATTTATATAGGAATGTAAAAATCGATTTTAACTTGATGTAGACAACCCTACTTGTTCTTGTGTGAGCTACGTAAACGAGTTCTTGGTCATTATCGTTTAGATCATTATTATTAAGGTAACGGCGTCTCCTAAACTGCTAATGTTTTTTTACCAAAACAAAATTCAAACACTGTATTATATTCTAACAAAAGTCTTTAATTTTGTAGTATTCTGTGCTTGGAAGGGCTTGTCAATTGATCGAGCGAGTTGTCACTCTACACACTATGTAACACTATATTTCTCATGGCAGTTACGCTGAAGCATACGCTGATGCGCTAATTGGGTTTGCGCGCTCTTTGAGTTTCTGTCAACCCGGCCCAATCAGCGCGTCAAAGACAGTGGTCAGTTACTCGCCCGGCCACTTTCAAGCCTTTCGAAATACCAAATGAACTATAAATAAATGTATAAATTTTTTATTGCACCAGGGCCAATTGTAATACATTACTTTCGTTTGTATTTAATATGCTCATAAAGAGAGTGCATTTTTTTATATATTTTTATGAATATATCACGCGATATAAATAAAACTCCAACTTTACGACCGACAATTAACCATAAGAAAATAACATTTTCCCATTACATCATACAAGTTTGTAGGTTTTTGAATTTGTTAATTTCTTAGTTTAACAAAATCATCGCATTGTGAACCGCTTTCAAAACTCGGCCACACACAATGACATAACACAGCTGTCCAAACACGACAATGAATTCTTGATATGCATAATCAAGAAGGTCATCTCTTTAAGGACATTAACATTGTATGAATACGGGTATCTGTATATTTTCTGTAAATTTCCAAGAGATGGATCACATCTGAGAGCCTCGTAGCTAACTGGTTTAATAAGTCTACCAGGCAACGAGAGGTATCGGGTTTGAATACCGGTCCGGACATGTATAAATTATATTTTTGTTATAATTCAAATTGGGAAGGGATTGACAGTGGCCGGGCGAGTGTCTTAATAGTGTCGCACCCGTGGGAGAGGCATGCTGTAACATATGCTGATGGGCTGATTGGGCCGGCTCGTTTTAAGTGATACCACGGTTTCACAGAATACTTAGCGTGAAACGGTACTTGTACTGTGTTTCGCAGAGTGATTGAGTATATCGGAGGCCCTTAAGTTTTTCGCTTAAGCGGCGTAAAAGGCCGGTAAAACAACTATTGCGCGGACTGTGGCGCGGTTGTTAATGGGCGGCGGTGTACTCTTACCATAAATGAGACCCACCAGCTCCGTAGTCCGCTACCTCATAAAAAATCTACGATTATATATATTTTTTATACATATAGTGAACAACGTGTACGTTTCTCGACAACCGCGCCACAATCTTCGCTTTGGTTATGTTATGGCTTATTACTCCGCTTACGCGGCATGACTTGATGAGCCACCGGTATACTCGCTCAGCGGAACGCAGTCCTTGAACTGTGAGTTAAAGGAATTGACCCTGTCCAAGTAATGCATCAGCGAATGCTTCAGAATGGTTCTCCCAGGCTGGTATAAATTTCCGAATTGTAGAAATTATTCAGTTTACACAGTTTGGAAACAAAACTAAACTAACCCTTTTTAAAAAATATGTTATATACATTCAAAATGAGGAAAAAATGCCTATTTGCCTGATTTTTGTGGATTTTTATGTACAAAATGAACACAGTTAATATAAGCTTAAAGAGCACAACTGCATAATTTTTTAAGCTGTAATGAAAAAGCATATTGTGCGATATGACTGTTGTTTCACCGTTTTATTAATGATATATTTTAACCGACGTACGTCAAATATAAAAGGCTTAGATGGCAATTTAGCTCATTTTCATACGCAACAAATGTGGCAGGTAGACAATTTGTTTCATTTATACTTATCTAGATGATCATCCCAATACGTTAAGTTCCTCCTACGTAATACAGATGAAATTTGTAAGTGAATTTAAAAACATATTAAATAATTTATACGACTCCCATATAATACATATTACTCTCGCTTTCGATACAAATCCGCTACGGTAGATGAACTTTGGCCACTTGGCTGAGAGATAATTACCTGTTCCTGTGTTGCGAAGTGATTGTCGCCGCTGTCAAAAGACCAGTAGGAATGATCGAACGTGAAGTCCTTGTATTTCTCTCGGTTGGCGTCATTCTGCTCTTTGCTACTCTGTAATTGTAAAAGCAACGCGTTAAGTAACTGCAGGCACTTATCGAGAGAAATCTAAGACTTCTTCTGGGTCGTGTAAGATCATCATCATCATCATCATTTCAGCCGTAAGACATCCACTGCTGGATATAGGCCTCCCCTTTGGATCTCCATGAATACCTGTCGGAGGCGACTTGCATCCAGCGTCTTCCAGCGACCTTTATAAGGTCGTCTGTCTACCTTGTGTGTGGACGTCCCACGCTGCGCTTGCCGGTCCGTGGTCTCCACTCTTAACACTTTTCGGCCCTATCGCTCATCCGCCCTACTAAGATATTATCTATATAAATATATATATTATATTATTATCTCTATTAAGATAAATAACGGTTTATTATTTTAAATTTCGGTGTAAGTCCCACCGAAGAAGTTCTATGGAACGTTGAATGAAACCCGCGGCAGAGCCATTCTGAAGCATATGTGGACGCACTAATTGGAACAGCTCGTCCAAAGTGACTGTGTTTCATTGAGTGATTGAAGATATCGGAGGCCCATAAAAATGTCGATTAAGTGGCGTAAAAAGTCGGCAACACAACCAATTCGCAGACTGTGATGCGGTTGGTGGTGGGCGGCGGCGTTCTCTTACCATATAGAAGACCCATCTGCTTAATTTAGAAATTAATGGATTTCGAATATGCCACTGTACGATACTGCGTCAGTTACGAGAAACATTAAGATATACCAACGTCTCAAGATTATCAATTATGCACCTGTTGATTTGATAACGATCACAGTAAAAAATCTATGCGACGTCAACCTATAAGGACCAGACGGATTTTGTATAGTGAGCAACAAGGCTGACGGCCCTCCTCTATCGTGAGAAACCACCGCCGCCCATGGACAACCATATCTTGGTCGTTTTCTGATTTTTACCCCGCTGAAAAGATATAATTTCAAGAGCTTCCGATATCTTCACCGAGCGCTATACAAGTACTGTTTCACGCTGGTGTTCTGTGAGCCCGTGATATCACTTCGGACAAGCTTGCCCAATTAGTGGTTCTGCTTATGCTTTAGTATGGCACGAGAAAGGTAAGCATAAGCTTCCGCCGACAGTTAAAGTAGCTTTGGAAGCAACTAAATCTTTGCTTATCTTAATCTTTCCCTTGGCGTTATATAGACATAACATTTAGAAACACTGATTGATATATATACAGCAGTCTGGTTGGATCCGCTATTTGATCGAATGACTAGCATGTTGATTAATGACGACATTCAATTGAATGACTAAGCGGAATGTTGATTGCACAAGCGTCACTCAACGTCCAACTAGTTAGCATGGCCCTTTGAACAGAGCGGACGTAAAATCAGCCAAGTGATTGTAATTTAATTCATTTTTTCCCACTGCGGCATTAGTAGTCACCAAAACGAATATTTGTGTTGATATTTTTTTGATTAATTTTACTTTCGAGTGACTTTTTCGTAATGAAATAGTGTGACAGCATGGCTTTAGCTATCGATACGCCGCCGCCTACTTTTAAAGAAAATTTTGAGATGAAACTTTCTGAATATGAACAACAAAATCAAGGCAAGTTGATTGTTATTATTTAGCTAATTTGTGAGAATCTGGGCTCTGTAGGTAATTTAGTATTGTTGTTGCCGTGACCACAATAACAATTTATTCTGTTACTATTTCAGGATCCCAAAGAAAACCATGGACTACCGAAAGAGTTTTAGAGGTTATAAGCAATGTTCGAAAGGCTAGGTTGTCCATAATTTCTAAGCAAGCCAGGACATCTATGGATTATTATTGGACATCAAAATACGATACTGTGTTTATAGCCAACGAAGTATTTTTAACATTTAAAAAGAAATCACCTGACGACACGACGGTGCGTATAATAGCTAGAGACGAATATTTTGACACATTGGGAGACATCCATAAAGCAGGCGGTCATGGGGGACGAGACAACATGTTGCATGCAATAAAGTCAAGATATTATATACCACGAAAAGCAATAGAAATATTTCTTACTCTTTGTCCTACATGTGAAACGAAAAAGGTCTTCCCCAAAAAAGCTAAAGTGACAAAACCAATTGTATCTAAGGATTTTAACATTCGAGGGCAGGTAGATTTGATAGACTTTCAGTCTTGTCCCGATGGCGAGTACAATTGGTTATTGAATTATCAAGACAATGCTACAAAATTCGTTAGTCTCCGGCCTCTTAAAAGTAAAAAAGCACAAGAGATAGCAATGGAGTTGATGAAAATATTTATGATTTTTGGAGCACCATACATTTTGCAATCTGATAACGGACGTGAACTCACGGCAAAGATTATAGAAGAATTAACTTCAATGTGGCCTGAGTGTAAAATAGTTCACGGGAACCCTAGGCGTCCTCAGACACAGGGTAGTGAAGAAAGAAGCAAAGAGGATGTCGATATGTTGAGGATGTGGATGAATGACAACAACTCGACAAATTGGTCTTTAGGATGCCATCATGTTCAATATAAAAAAAACACTTCATTTCAACGTATAATTGGAAGATCTCCATACAAAGTTTTATTTGGCTGTAATCCCAAAGCTGGATTCAACGATTCAGTTATACCTATTTCAATTCTTAGTAATGTTGAAACAGAAGAACAATTACAAAACCTCTCGCATAAAGAATTTAGTAGCAAAATCAAGCTTGTGGATTCAGCTATAAAACTTGAAAATTCGGAGAATTCTGATCAAATTGAACCTCATCTAGATTCAATATTTATTAAATTGGAGCCCTGTTGTTCAAAAAGGTTAAAGGATGAATCTGCGACTAATAAAAATCATTTACAAGTTCAAGAACAACCAGATGACAACAAAGAACAGACTGAAATTGAGGAGTTAAAGAACCAAGAGCCAAACTTCACTGGTGTTGTATATCATAATGATTATACTGGAGCACATAAGTGTGCTTCAAATGAAGGTTCAGAGATTCCTTGTTTCTTATGCAAATGTGAAAAAAATATACAATATGAACAACATGAATGTCTTAAAGGCACTAAAAGAGCTGCCGAGAAAATGATAAATGATACGGCCAAAAAATTACCACCATTGAGAATTGGTGATACAGCAATTATAAGCATTCCTAAAGTAGACCGTGGTCCTTTGAACACACAAAATATAAGGGTTAAAATTGTTGATTTCCGAAGTGGAATTTACAGAGTAGGAACAAAGTCAGGCATCATTAAAAATTGGTTTGCACATCATGAGATACAAATTTCCTCTGAAGGATACAATTATGATATTCCAGATACACCAATATCATTAAGAGAAGCTGTGTCCCGGGAATCTGTATTTGGAGGCCAAGGTTTTCAAAAGTGTATGTGTAAACCAGCACAAAAACAGTGCCGCACTAACAGGTGTGCCTGTTTTAAGAAAAATATGCTTTGCGGTTCTAAATGCCACAACAGTTTGTGCTGCGTTAATAAATAAGTGCTTCCAAATTGTTTTCTGGTACATTGTTTTTAGTCCTAATTAAAATAACTTAATTTTTAATTTCTTTATGATACTTATAATTACAAACTTAAATGTTTGCCAAAGCTTTGTGCCAAGTTATAATTATCGTTAACATAATAATTTTGTTATTGTATCTAAAAAAATATATTAATAATAATATTTTTTTATAAAAGTATATTTTGAATAGCAATTCGAGCTATAATAATATAAAATTCATTACATCTATTTAGATAATAATATAAGATTTGTGGCTGCTATTATTAATATTAATTACTAAGTTTAAGACTTAAAAAACAAAATAAAATCATGATTAGGAGTCGACATCCTAATTTTTTTGCTATCTAAAGTAAGTTTTAAACTTATGGTCACCCTAAGCAAGCGTAACAAAGACGGCTATAGACGGAAACATTATTAAAACGCGACGCGATGTGTCGTGTCGATATCCGATGTGCATCGTGCACATTACCAACACGCGACGATATGACAATTTTTTTAGTGCAGCGGACAATAGAGCAGGTGGGTCTCCTAAATGGTAAAAGAACACCGCCGCCCATGAACAACAGCCGCTTTTACGCCGCTTAAGTGGCACTTTTTAAGGGCCTCCGATATCCTCACTCACTCTGTGAAACACTGTACCAGTACCGTTTCGCGTTAAGTAGTCTGAGAGCCCGTGGTATCGTTTCGGACGAGCCGGCCCAATTAGTGCGTTCGCATGTGGTTCAGCGTGGCTCTCCTACAGGTAGAACAGACATACTAGCAATTTCTGAATAAAGTTAGCGTGGCGTCGCGTGTTGTCTAGAAATATACGTCGGCTGGCGTGTTATCAAACACCACGGCCAGCACGCCGATCAGACACGTCTGGATCGCGTGACGTGAGCGCGCATCGGATGTTCAGTGTTTCGGTCTATAGGAACCAATACATTTGAATCGACTCAACTTGCGTCGCGCTATATCTCATCTAATGACTACGCGAAATGACATTCATTCAAGACGTTGAACGTTACATTCAACAACTTGACCAGTTTTTCCTTAGTCAAGTATCCTTTAACAGATCCAACCACATGACTGCCACATATACATACTAGTTTATATCATTATACTCAATCTTGGGTAAATAGTAATCTAAAAGAGCATGGACGAGAGAAGTTTGAATGTGAAACATCTGGTAGGATACTTACTTTTACAGTCATCAATCTTGTCTTCTTCCCATCCATTTGTACTATTAATTTGGCATTCATATCCTTCTCTCTGAAATATAATTATTAATGAAACACATGAATTATTATCATGACATTGAAACTTTCAATTAGTTCAAGATTCAAATTATAAACTATTACATATATTATAAGTTTGCTATTTTATTTTCTAAGGTAGCAACAGTCTCTGGACTCAAGTCAAAACAAACGTAACAGTGCACAGTGGTTTCTAAATTTATAATTTATTGAAATTTGCTGTCAAGGCTACTATTTGGAAATATTTTTTTATGATGAAAAAAATTAATAGTCAAGACTGTTTATTACAAACTGAATTAGTTTCTATCTTAATCTTAATAACCAACCTAGAGTTAAAAAAACAGATATGAAAGACTAAAAATTTACCACTTTTTAAATATATATTTTTAAAATAAATGAGAAATTTATATCTGAATTCTGTGTATAATTATATATAGGTAATTGAGGTAATCTAAATAATAATTTTATACAAATAATTTATAGTTGATAAGTGAAAGAAATAACAGTATTCATATTATTGGTAAACAAACTAAACAAACATAACAAAAGGCATTGCTTTATAAACAAATAAACAAACAAACAAACAAACAATAAATAAATGCCAATATGTGAATTTAACTATATTTGTAACATATTATTTTTAAAATTTGAGAAATAAAAAGATTTTTCTAAATATAATTATTGTTTAGGGACAAAATTTGAAGTGTAATCTGTTAGCACTACTTTTAAAAATACTTGAATTGATTTAGCAGTAGTGTATAACTGTTAAACTAGATAAAAAGCTTTTTGTATATCTTAATACTTTCAACAAACAAAAAATTGAACGAGATGTAAATGCAATCGAACCGTGAAAGCCTTCGAGTGACATCATTGTCTTTTTGTACTTTCAAAATTATGTCCCGTAACAATAGCATTTAGACGTCCCTGTAATTTATGCAAAAAAAAATAATTCAGGTTTCAACATAATTTTATTATTGTATTAAAAAGCGATTTATTTGTTATGATTTTGATGACTAATTTCTTACCTTTGATTGAACGGGCGAACCCTTACAGCAACTTTTACCGAAGCCATTGTAACACATTATATTCTCCGTAACTTATTAAAAAATACTTCTTTTAGATAAGATTTTAAAACAACACTTTGAAGAGATATGACATTTTATATTGTTCTTGCTTTCTGACATAATATATTCATCACAATCACACAGCAAGAACAAAAAATAAGATATGAGAAAAGGCACACAGAAAAATGAATGAAAATAAAAACTTGAAGGGCAGTGAAAACCGATAAATGACAGACGACAGCTGACAATTGTAATGTCAGAAGTAATTTTACTTCAAGTAACACTTATCTATATCTACCACAAAACATTATTACTGTAGTCTATATTTTCTTATCTGTATCGCTGACTTATCCATTCTATAGTATTTTTGGTTTTAGTAAATCAATTTTATCAATAAGGCAGAAAGAAAGGTTAGTGGGATTGTTTAAAATTATTAATAATTATATTATTGTATTTGTAATTCTAAAATCCATTTAATATATCATTTGAGATGTAATCCATAAACTCATATGAAAACTTATTAACTGATGTTTTCAACCAGTGAGTTACATAATATATTTAATATTTGTCCTTTGCAGCTGATCAGCATTATGTCTGAAACACCAAGCCGCCCTATGAAGTTTCCTTACACATTCTCTGCTAAAATTGCGCAGTTCCCTCTGAAATACTACTTCCAGAATCAATGGATTTGGCGTTACTGGCTGGGTGGTGGAGTAATTCTCTCCATCCCTATTATCTACAAAATCCATAAGCTGTGTAAGTAGATATTATAATGTTATCGTGGAACATTTATTAGAAAGAAGTTATAAAAACTAATTAAGAGTTTTTCTTTGTTGGGAATTTGCTAATTAACTCTACTAAGACATGTTAAACATAGGTTATTTTATGTCCAAAATCAAGATAAATATAATTCTAAGGGTACATTTTATTACAGCTAACTCTCCTGAGAATGTAGCATTATGGGCTGAGAAGAGAAAGAAGGAGGCTGCAGCACATCACCACTAAATTTAGATGATGGAATCGTGAAGGGGCTATTTATAAGAGTAATAAAATCATGTTTTAGTTAAATATTGTTTTAATTGAATAAGAGTTTATCTTATCCTATATTTTAAAATTTACAATTTATTACAATTCTTGTTTTAGATTTTTAATCAGAAAATAATCTTAAAACTGCCTCATCTTAATTAAGCATCATTCTGTTTGATTAATCCTGGTGTTTGCTTCATGATGAGTATACTTATAAACTACTAACATTTAATGGTTTGTCATTGATAGAGTTGCTTTGTTTGTGCCTAGAATTTAAATGCTGATATGCAAATTCCTTCATGCAAAGGTATGATAACCCTCCCATCCAGGAGCCCAAAGTTACAAAAACAAGCCAGATTTGAATATGTACAATAATCAAGTACCATATTGTGTAAACTCTATATAACGACACTGAAGTGACTGTGCATTTTATAGAGTTATAAAGAGTTGTCGTTAAATGGAGAGAAGAAAAGGTGAATGGAAGACAAGCTAAACCAACTAAAACCAATTGATGTCGACACTTTAGGGAGTTTGTCGTTAAATCGAGGGATGTTACATGGAGTTTACCCTGTACTGCGGCTGCCTTTTATCATGTATTGGATCAAATCACATTTCAATGTAACTTGACATCCAGATAAAAACTGACATACCTACAGGATAAAAAACAATCATTTATTTTTTATTTCTTTATTCACTACAGTATAAATTACAAAAACTTATAAATTAAAACAATAAATATTCCAAGAAAAATCATCACTATTTAATGAAATTTAAACAAGATGAAAATCAACATAATACAAAGTGTTTCCTTAGGAATGCAGATTTATCGCAATTGGAAATTTAAATCTTACAGGTTCCATAAAAATACTGAACTTTGAAATAAAATTTAAAAAAAAAACATTCTAACATTGGAATGGGATAAGCAACGCATTATCAGAAAGCATTTCTTTATTAATAAAGTTACATTATAACTGCTCCACTCCCATAGGGTAATGAAATCCAGAATTTATATAAAATTGAAAAAATACAATATTATTCAACAGAACATTAAAAAAAATTAATACTAATCTAGTATTTCTTAATTTCCACACAAATGTTTCTACTTGTAAGGCATAATTGAGTAATAGACGTGATTTGAAAAAAAAAACAAAATACAGCTTTTAGAAGCGTTGTATCTTTTTTGCATTTTTTATGTCTTTGAATTGCAGAAAAATTGATCAGACAAGTATGACAAGTTTTTTATAGTATTATTATTAGTATTTTTCATAGAGTATTTATTATAAATGTTCGATAAATAATGGTGCCAATTATATATTGTATATACTAGTTTTGAGTGTGACTCTACACAAGGATTATAAAAAAATATGCCTTTATGGTTGACATGTTTCTGATAACACATTTTCTAGAAGTTATAGCTAATACTTATAAAAGCTGTATCTTCAGCTCATGAGAAGTTCACAGTAATTTCGGAACATTTCAGATTACACAACACAAACATGATTCAATTAATATATATGATAATTGATAAGAACAGTTTATTTTCTAATTTCAAATTAAACATAGGCTTTACAATTTTTACATTTATAAGGCAACCCTTAAGCAGTCTATCCTAACTAATCTATTTATTTGAGAAGCTTTTAGAAACAATAATCAGCAAAAGATCAAAATAATTCTCAACTCCGAATAATTGTTCATATATCTACTAGTCTAGCATAATTATGAAAAGCAATATTTGGTTGTGAAATTATCACAGCATTATCACACCTAAATGCTTATTTCTTTTGACGGGCAAAAGGTAATAATTCTAATAATATCAGCACATTTATTTACGAAACGCTTAATGTGCTTTAAAGCCTTAGATCTGTCTAAAGAAAAAGACGGACTTTTCCCAATCTGCGATGGCAATAGGACGATATTTGGAATCATGATATTTTCAATCAATACAATCAGTGGAGATATTTTGAATACAACAACAATTTTACAATGGAAAAAAGTATTCTTTACGTGAATTTATCGCCTGGCTATCTTAGCTTGTGGTGATTCATCACTTTCAGGAAGGCTTCTCTTTAGGGGGACGTTGTCTTCATCGTCGTCATCATCATTATCGACAATCTTGTTCTCGGGTAGAGGTGGTAAATTGAGTTCTTTACAACGTTTAATTACGTATTTCTCTAGCCGACTGCCAGCCCTGAAAACAATTATGTGCGAATTCATTCAAACAATAACTTGTGTATGCAAAATTTGAAATACGCGACTGACATTTGGTCTGTTTCAGATCCACCAAGTCTCACAATACAAACAATCATGTTGGTACAAAATCTTGATAAAACCTGCCTACTTATTTAGAAACTTTGTATTCAGTAGTTAAAGTTTTTTGCTGTAATACTAACATGGCTGTGTGGTACTTACTTGGCAACCGGATGTGTATCCTGGTTGTATGTGTAACAATTGAAGAACACAAGTGCTATGTCTGAGAGAACCTCTTCATCTCTTGAGTACTGGCCACACTGCAACTTTTCTTTCACCCTACTAAGGTCCATCGGTGTTGTGATTATTTCTAAGTAGTCTGGTACCTACAATTTGGAAATAATAGTCAACTGTATATTTTGAACGCAACTTTATTCATATAGGTATGTCTCGATTATTTTTTAAACTTGTTCTTATAACGCGTCCTTATTCCACAAATGAGAAGGTAAAAGAAATATCCTCACTTGATCTACTGAAACTGGTTCATAGAATGGCCAACTGTCCTTGTGTTTTAAAGCATCGTTGAGCAAATGTTCCAAGTCCTGTGTGTGCAGTTTAACTTCATGCCGCCATTTTCTCTTTCTATTACCACCCTCTGCAATAACAAATCATAGACAAATTTTATTCTATTTTTAATTTTTAAAATAAATAATATAATCCCAAAACCCACCATCCACACCATTTGTAAGAGAGTTCCTTCCTTTCTTAGATAGACTACCGTTCAATTCTTCTTTGGATCTGAAAGTATTACCTTACAATTTTAATAAAATCTATAGTGAAAAAATATTTTAAAAAGACGTGTATTTGTTTCGCACTATTCGAGTCTATTTACGTATGTGAACTGATAAAAAATCTATCGAACAAAAGGGTATATACCAAGACATTGTCATATTTTCAAAGTAATTTTTATTTATCGTCGATTGACTTACTTTCTGCCCCGTTTTTTCTTTCCGTTGAGCATCGGTGAATGTTCCTTGTTGCCCCTAGACTGTTTCACTTTTAATTTCACTAGTGCAGTATTGAACTCACTGTCTTCCGAATCTAAAACCAATATCAAATAGCCTAAATTTTCGGACATATCTCTTAATTATATGAATTACAATATCTGGCATATCATTTTTATATCCTTTCTCATTAAATAAATAAATTAAAACCAGATAGTTCTTAAAACTCTAACCGATAGACTTTTGATAGAACTGTTAAAAATAAATAGATAGAAATGAATATAAGAATAGAAGAAAAAATATAAATTAAGATTTAAACGATATATTTGTATAGTAATATAACTTAATTGCTAATGACAACCCAATGGAAAAAATGCAAACAAAAACCAAATAAAACCAGAGCGAAACAATAAAAAAAATGAGGTAAGAGAAATTAATGAGTAGGGGAGGGCTAACAAGACCTTGGCAGAAGAAAAGAGAAAATTGTGTAGCTTTAAACAGATACATTCTTGCTCAGTAAAGTATTGTTATTAGGTATTGTTGCATGCTGATTCAAGAATGAAATGACCAAGAAATCCAGGTCATCTGGATCACCGGAGATCAGTCAATAGCGGTATTCTTAGCTAGGAAGGAATTATAGGTGAGTCTTTAAAACTGGGAAAGATTGAAAGAGCAGTTTCTAGTGCCGATGAAGAGATTTACCAGATCAAGTGGGAAGGCGCTAGATGCGGAAGGCAGGGAACCGGGATCTGTTGGGGAAATTAGAGGAAGACCTTCCAAACGGGACAGTTAAGGCTGGCGATGATGATAATGAGATCAAGCCGTGGCAAATGGATCACATACAGTATTTAATGAAAGATGGGTCATCCGATGAAGAATGATACCATGGGAGCTGACAATGGCGATTGGTATTAATGGGCAACGAACCCGTTGAGTGCCGCTTGTGATAGTCGCGCGCGTACTGCTGTATCGAAGACATGGCCGCGGTCGCGCATCGGCGTCGATACGCCGGGGCTTAACAAATTGTATATCATTAGAATCGTTGGCTCACAATAAAATCCTCGCATTTTATTTTTACTACCTGGACCAGCTAGGAGAGAATAACTAAGCCATATACATATACAGCAAGCAAAAAAGTGTTGATTTCTCAGACTAGCCGTACGTAACCTAAGCTAGGCCTTAGTCGGGGCGTTGGGACTCAAGTTTGAGAAAGTAACGAATATTTATCATATATAAATGCTCGGTGAAAATCTGAAAATATATTTTATTCCAACAAAAGTTATTTTATATCGGAGGGCCATCAAGCTAAGTGTTTAAGCAGCTTAAAAAACCGACAACACAAGGAACAATGACGACATGGGCGGTGCTGTTTGCTATTTAGTAAAAAAATTCAAAATCCTATCCATTTTTAATATTATACATACGTGTATATACAATATATTACATATAAATACCCAAAATAATGTTTTTTTATTCTATAGCGGATGACGGAGCAGGTAGGTCTTCTATATGGTAAGAGAATACCCCCACCCATGAATCACCAATTGCGTCATAGCCCGCGCATTGGTTGTGTTACCCGCCTTTTACGCCGCTTAAGCGACACTTTTTTAAGGGCCTCCGATATCTTCAGTCTCTCTGCGAAAACAATACAAGTAACGTTTCACACTGAGTATTCCGTGAACCCGTGGTACCACTTCGGACGAGCCGACCCAATTAGTGCGTCAGCATATGCTTCAGCATGGCTCTCCCACGGGATATTTTTTTTTTCTCAACAAATTTATCACTATACAGACCATTGTTAAGATTTTTAGAGCCATCATTTGATATAATTGAAAAGGTACCTCGAGATTGTGGCGGTGTGAGGCACGTGGCGCAAGTCCACCTCTTGGCGGCGCGCGCGAGCGGTGGCTGCGTGCACTCCATATGGAAGCGAGCCGAACACGCGTAGCACGTCGCACCCAGCTCGCCCCCGCTGCCGCACGATCCACACACGCCCAGTGACAGTTCCGCATCTCTGCAAGACGAACTCAAAATTATACAATAAGTGTATTTTATTGATATACAATCAAACAATCACTTAGTTTAAAGTGTTAAATAACCAAATATAAGGAGAAGAATGTTATTCTGACAAATTCAAATATATATTGAAATGGGGCAGAACATAACCCAGCGCGTTATGCTTAGAAATCTTATTTTAATTTATTCTCTTTATACTTTCTAATATATATTTTTATTGTATAATATAGTTGGAGGATTTTAAATAACATTTAAAATGTAGCTTTTACTAATTATGGAAAAATTACACAAAGAATGTCTTAAATATTCTGTCACTCTCACGCGCACGCATACGTGATGTTGTAAAAGCTTGACAACACACTTTAAGAAAATATATAATTGTAGGAAAAGTTTCATAGGTGTGATTAAGGTTATTTACCCGTATTCCTCCTGTTCTATATTATTCTCTTCGGTATATAATTTTCTACGTTTCCGCGGAGTCTTTTCTTTCGGCTTGCACTGATCACAGAACCAATCGCCTTCAGGTACTTTCTAAAAGAGATTAAACAGAAAAACAATAATAAAAG
>DWCF01004921.1:0-15294 GCA_018230265.1 Delias oraia | reverse complement strand
ATATTGTTTAAAATTTAATTCTGCATCGAATGACATGCAATTTGTTGCCAAAGATTCATTTCTCAAAGAGCTAGGGGGAGGACTTGGGAATTTCGAATCACCTACAAAACTTATTAAGTAGCCTGCCCCGGATTCTCACCGGTTTTTGAATGAGAAATAATAAAATTTAACATACCTACATACACCCTTTTTGTTATGTAATTTTTAATTTGAAGTATTGATAATGAGTCCTAATTATAAATTTATAGTATAATCTATATATACTCGGAATAATGTAGCTTTTCAAAACTGAAAGGGTTTTATTAATCCGTCAAGTAAAACTACGTAACGTAGCCTATTCAATAAACAAATCTTTCCTCTTTATAATAAAAGATAACGTCACGTCCACAGATTATAATAATTATCTTCTTTAAAGTGAGCGAACTTAAATACTTCAGATTACATAGACAAAGAATAGAGAAAAATAAAATTGTTGTTTTCATCTTTGTCGGGTTTACAAGCTCTCATTAAGCGCGCTTTGCTGAAAAAAACTCCGGCTAGTAAAAAAACTATGACGCTATATTCGCCCCTACTGTGCGGTAATAAATATTGAAATAGAACGATCGTATAAAGTAGAGTTGTATTGATTGTTTAGTGCTAGTATAGCATCTTGGAGTCGCGTCAAATGAGTAAATCCTCGGGATTGTGAAAGACTGTGTCTGAAAATTGCTTTAGATATGCAGAGAGGGAATGAGCTATGGTATTGTGAACTAACCTACATTGAGGCAAAATAATATACCAAAGGCAGCGGGATTACGTGACAAAATAGCAGTACATTTTGTGTTAGGACTTTCGTATGTGTAAAGACGAAAATTATTGCTTATTTCTACGTTATATGCATTATTTACAATACAAATTCGATTTTTTTTATTTATTGTATATTCTATAACGGACATCGCTCAATTGTTAAAGGACGGCAATACAACTGAAGCGCAGATAATGACGCGATTAGGTTGTGCCACGCTGCCCACTATACGTACAATGCTAAAAGTATATGTTCTAATGCATATACTATAAATATTGTGTTTGAAAACTATGTACTACGGATTACTCGACAAAAGCACTTTGATCACTCAGAACTGTGTAATATCTTATAAATATATTTGTGTCATCTCTCAACGTTCAATATTTGATTCACAGGGTTCGACGTACATTCTCGTACGTCGATGGTGAAAACTCAAGCCAGTTACACCAGTGAATTATATTCAAAACAGTAATAGCACGTGACGTACTAGGGCTGTCAACTATATTAAATTACTTACTAAGCGAATATATTATAATAATACTTTTCTATGAATATACGGAAGAAAAGGAGTAGTTAATTTCTCTGAAGGCAGCTGCTCGTTTTAAATTTACCTTCAAATTTATTAATATGCAATATGATTGTGATTTGTATTGTGATATGCTTTAGAATATGCTGTAAGTTAATCACATTGTATTATTATTGTATATTAGATAACGCAGATAAGGCGGGTCCTCTGATGGTATGAAATCACTGCAACCCGTTGACAACCACGATCGTCTGTTACGCTGTATAAATAAGGGGCAAAATAGAATGCATATGTATATGCTTCAGTATCCCAACAAACTCAACAACTTCAGTATTTATTCACGAACAAGTAAGAATGTGTTAAGACATTCGCCCGGCTACTGTCAATCCTTTGCAAGACCGAGTACAATTCACTAATTATTATTTACATCTATACTTTTTTCCACTTGTGATACGGCAAGAGCTTGACTTTAAATAAAATAATTATCAACCTCTTGTCCGTTGGAAAATTTAAGCATTTGTTTGAGTCAAGCGTGTTTGATTAATTCAGTTAAAAGTTGTTTATTCGTAGTGCATCAACCCTATCTTAAAATGCTTCATTCAAAATCTCTACATAAAGCTATCTCCAAAGCAGAATTTGCCTTTCATGGCGCGGGATTTTTACGTAATCTAAGGCATTATTTTGTTAAACACACCGGCCATACGACTACCGCAACACTATGGCTATTTTCTTGCTACAACCAGCTCATATTTTATTAACACTATCTTTTAATCCTTGTCCTAATTGGTTCTAAAACGCAGTGTTGTTCAGTTCTCTATGAACAATATACATAACCCTTCGTATATATTAGGTATCGATTTGTAGCTGTTGTATGCTATGAAATTGGCTAAGAAATCAATACATTTATACTGTATTATTCTTCTTACTATAGAATTATTGATCATGGAAGATTTCTGCTCATTGTTGCTCAAATTTAAAATGATTTTTCTCAACTTTTAGGCTCTCGATATTTTATTTTCTTGTAAAATTAGCTTTTATTATTAGTTGTTTAGGCTGTGTTCGATAATGTTCTATGAAAATTTACTAAATGACTCTTCGTTATAAAACAGTTTTTCTTTTTGGAAAATCAGCACGAATAGAAATGACGTATATAACGACACTTTTAAATGCTCGAAGCTATCGCTCGTTTTTTTCACTCCCGAACATTTGCCAATTAGAACAGCATTGAACACGCTCTACGTCCAACAAAATAGTGCACTGGAAACTGAACGATTTATTCGAGCGATCTATATTTAGATGGCAAAAAATAGTTTATTATGACATGGGTATGAATCTTTCCGTTCGTCTGTGCCCGAACGTTGGAAGATAAAGCCGGGCTAATGGGCAGATTTTGTTGGATTCATGCCTAATGCTCTCTTGACAAGTTCCTATTTAACCAAGTCCGAAAAGAAATTATACTTTTTTTTAAAGTAATTGACATTTGAAACCATTTATCTAGGAATCAAATTATTTAAAAACTCAATTAAAATAATATTGTGATTCAGTGAGTAAAGAACAAGAAAATTAATATATTCCCTTAAAATAAAAATAAAATACTTAGGATTTTACAAACACTTATGAACGCCATCGACTACCACCGGTTCCAAGCCTACCCATTCCTGAGAAAAACCGGCGAAAACTCACCGGAACTGTTTAGGCCATTCGATTTAAATAACAGATTTCATGAAAATGCCTGGAGCGATCGCGTTTTTCTTGTTATTTTCATGTAAAATAATAATGAATATGCATTGTATATAAACTTATTAAATAATTAAAGTGATAATCCTTCTGGTAAGAGATCGCTATCACCCATGGACAGGAAGATCTCTCTAAGGCCCCACAAGCGACATTTTTTCGCATGTCTGGATACAGGGCGCCAATAGGTAGGAATGGTGGGCTTGAGGACCGAGAGTTGTCTTCGCCCAGCCCCAGTTAATTCAGGAAAGACACAGCCAGGCTACCCAGTAGACAAAGTTGCTGCTCTAGACTCCGCAAGAGGCTCCCAGATTTTTATTATACATATATTATACATAGCACGAGGGTGAATCGGAAAAATTAAGTTTATTTTTGCTTTTACGTATAAGATAGTGTTAAAACTAGACATTTCGACATTTTTCATTATCAAATACAAAATTGTATTGAAATAGTCTAGTATTCTGAAACTAGTGCACCTATTAGCATGGTAAACTCTATCTAATAACCGCTAATGCAATTATGTCATGTCGCTCTCATTCGGAATAGCAAAGCAAATAGATTATTTCGTTGTACGAATGGACTATTTTAGAATGAATTCCACAAATATATGCCTTCTACGGACGTTTTAATCTGTGAAATGCCCTAATATTTTATTTTACTTTATTGTTTCGCTGGTGGAAGTCCTTGCAGTTATGTCACTTAAGCTAAGTAAAAAGCAGACGACACAAGCTCGGATTTTCTTAATGGTAAATGGGGCAAACGATCAGGAGGATCACCTAGGATAAGCGATTCTCCACCCATGGACACTCCTAGCCTTTACAGAGCCGTGGATGCGTTGCCGGCCTTTAAGTGATAGGATTGATATTCATATGTTCATTGGCGGAGATGATCTCTTATAGTCAAAGAGATCCACATGCTCTGTTACCCGCAACACCATAAAAAATAACTTAAAAAGCACGTAAATAACTCAGTTTATACTTTTTACATTAAAATTTATATATTATTTTTTGTTTCAGAATGGCGACAAAAACAGAAACTGTTAATATAGAAGTAAGTTCTTTAGCTAATTCTTATATAATACAAATAATGTCCATAATATGAAAAAATATTTAAAAGAATATCTTCCTGACAGTTTTTGAGATATAATAATAGGTTATATTGTATATAAATAAAAAGCATCATTATTCGTGGAAGTACAAGGAGGCCTATGTCCAGCAGTGGACGTCTTACGGCTGAAATGATGAAGCAAAAAGCATCAATTTTACATGGAAGAGCCTCACTGAAGGTACCGCTGACGCAATAATCGGACTGGCTCGTCCGGAGTGATACCATTGTCTCACAGAATACCAGATTCAAAATATACTTGTACTGTTTGTGTTTGGAAGGTTTTGATCATAGAGGCGAGTGTTTTAATACTGGCTTCCCTGTGGGGGACAAAAAATTAAAACAGTATTTGTATAATGTTTTACTGAGTGGGTAAAACGGAAGTTTAGTTTACTTCTTAGCGGCGTTAAAAGACGGCAACACAATCAATGTGTGAATTGCAATACGGTTCGACCAGTGCAGTGGTAATCTTACCGTCAAGAGATCCGCCTGCCTTGTTGTTCGTTATATAATATAAAAAGTTATAAATTTATAATATTTTCTTACTTTTTGTATATATTATAAACGAAAATAAGTCCCTACAATAATTTATCTACCCCTATAATAATTTATCTAAGAAATATTTTTTCTATTCAAAGACTGAGAAATAAATTTTAAATGCATTTTCCTTTAAGTTCCCTAACAAATGAAAACATTTCCGCATACCACGGTAAGGATAGAAAATCTGTCAGTCTGTTGCAACATTCGTCACATCACCTTGCCAACTGATTTCCGGTTTAAATTGTCACCAGCTTGGAAACTTCCTTCTGTATATGGGTCAACATGTTTTCAGATGTAAAATATTTAATAATTTATATTGAATCTAAATTTTTGGTTAAATATCTGCAACTGAATCGAATGAAACATCGAGGCAAAATTCAATTGAGCTTTTTTAAGGCATTTTGTGCCGCGTCCCCAATCTGTAGAAACAACTGCCTGTAGAAGTACTTCCAAAATTAATACGACTTGATCACCTTCAAAAATAGAGAACACCTCTCGCTTAAAAGACAGCAACCCATTGCCGGTCGAACTGGCGCTGAGGACATCTGTGAGCGGTAGATAGATTTTTTAGATAAGCCTACTGGCCTTTTGTATCCCTTTATATTTAAAAAAATTCGAATATTCAAAGCAATACATTTTTAATATGAATACACATACATATATACTTTTAATATATAATAGATTTAAAAATTGATAAATTAGAGCGAAATTTTATCATTTGTTACAATACTGCTTAATTCTAGAATAGATGGTGTAAAAATATCTACCTACCGTACAATATAATTGTGCCAAAACGTAAAAGTTCGGTGACTGACAGCTTCAAAGTCACTGTCACGTGGAAAATAAAATAAATAGAGCGAGTATGATGAATTGTAGGCCATTCGAAGTGATAGCACGAGCTCACAGAGCATACAGCGTTAAATGGTAGTTGTACCTATGTACTTGACACGGTGCTTCTACTGTGTTTCGCTGAGTGAGTGAGGATATCGGAGGCCCTTAAAATACCGCTAAAGTAGCGTAAAAAGCCTGAAACACAACCAATGCGCAGATTTCCATGGGCGGCGGTTTTTTCTTTCCATATACCCATTGCTTCGTTTTCCGCTAAACCATAAAAAATCACTTTTCATATATTTAAAAAATAACTAAAAAGCCGACGAGTCACCACGACCCACAAGGCTCATAGGTGGATGATCGCCTTTTTTAGGTGAGCCTTCTGCTTCTATTAAAAAAAAATCAGATTGATTTCAAAGCTTTATATTTTATTTTAAAACGCTGGTATTTTTTAACAACAAACCTAAAAACTATATAACTAAGATAAATCTCTGAAAGTAAAAGCATCAATGCCTATCTCGATTTTGGGATATTTTGGACCAAAAGAGCTGCATTCGTATTTCATCCCTATCTGGCTGAGCGATCTTCCTATCCTGTCTGTCATCTAACATCCTATCTCCCGCGTAAGCCTTTTAAGGTTTTCAAGAACTTCTATTTTCAAAATGAATGACCACTTAATTGCTCATATCACATTAAGTTTATAAAAAGATGAAATTTATCCATTGGGAGAGCTGAAGCTCGTCAGAAGTGATACCACGGGCTCACAGAATACTCTGTATGATGCAGTACTTGTAATGTATTTCGCTGAGTGAGGGTATCGGAGAGCCTTAAAATTATACTGTTCAAGCGGTGTAAAAATCCGACAACACAACTAAACCACAGATTGTGGCATTGTTTCCCATGGTTGATGGTATATCTTACCAAACAGACGACCCACCTGCTCCATCACCCGCTTTACAATAAAGAATATATTCCCGAAAAGTACAAGTTATAGTGATAACAATAAAAGTGAGAAGTACAATTAATTTTCAAATTTTGGTTAAAAGCCAAAATGGGCGCGTAATATCGCTCGGACAAACACGCGTTGTCAGCACTAAATCTCATACTTTAGCTGCTTTTAAACAAAGAATGTGGAAGAATGGAAAGGGTTTCCGGCGACTAGCTATTTTAAAAATATTATGTAGCATTTGTATTAAAAAAATATTTTTTAATTTTTTTCAACTTATAATATTTTGTTATATCTACTGCACAATATTTTCGTTACAAATAAATAGTTTTTTTATTATATAGAGGACAACGGAGCGGATGGGTCTCCTATACGGTAAGGGAATAGCGCCGTCCATAAAGAACCGGGCCTCAGTTCAAGCATTGCAGTTTTCTTACGCCTTACGTCACTTTTTAGGGCCTCGATATTCTCACTCTGTGAAACACAGTACGAGTACCGTTTCACGCTAAGTATTGAGTGAGCTTTATATAGTTTCTTTTGAATTTGAATTTGGAACGCCCAACATGCGTGAACCCACGGATATTGCCTTTAAAGATGTTAGTTTTATAATTCATAAACAAGTAAGGATATATCATTGTAACGGACAGGATACATTGAAATTACGGCGGTCAAATTATCTCTTAAGTGAAGCCTGTGACAGAAAATCTAGTTAAAAGTTATGAAAGAAATCCCATATATCTATTATGAATAAAATTTGTCTGCGTAACATTTCATGTCTACACGGCGCCTTTATTAAAACAGTTTTCTTAAGATATATGTTTTCAAATAAAACACTTAAAACATTAAAAGTCTGCAGTATAAGCGGTGAAACGACATTAAGAAAAATCTAGAAACGCGGTATTTGTCGCAAAATTTTTCTAAAACAAGTCGATCGATTTTTATAGTAATAAGTTTTGGGTGCATATTAAGACACTGTGAAGATTCGTCTATATCTATTTTTAAATGTTAAGTTAGTCAAACCTAAAGATTTTATTTTTGTACATAATTTTTATAATTCAATATTGAAAAATTCATGCAACATAATTTTCACTCAGATTAAACTATGTATTTATATGGCAAAAATTTATTCTATAGCGGACAACGGAGCAGGTGGGTCTCCTATATACTAAGAAAACACCACCGCCCATGACCAACCGCGCCACAGACCGTGTATTGGTTGTGTTACCCATTTTTTTACGTCGCTTAAGCGGCACTTTTAAGGGCCTCTGATATCCTCAATCACTCTGCAAAACAGTATGAGGACCGTTTCACGTTGAGTCTTCTGTGAGCCGAGTGCAGTTATTATTGTTACATAAATATATTCTTTAAAGTTTGTCAACGACACAAGTAATACAGACTTCAGAACGGATAAACATGACGGAAACGTAACGACTTTTGTTGTGACGATTCGCATTATACAAATGGTAGACAAGGCATCCAATAATATTGGGGTCGCGACGAAAATAAATGGCGGTTGCGGGCAGACGGCAGTAGGAGGCAAGCGGCGCACGCGCCGACTGCGCGTAGTATTGCTCGGCGTTCAGATGTCCCGGCTCATTTACTATCCCTGCTATAATTAAACGCTGCAACTAGTTAATCTAAATGATCTAGTGATTTCTAGGGAGTGATGTGAAAATCTCAGTGAGTGTTGCCGAAATATAAGCGATCCGTTACGATCAGGAAGTAGATGTAAATTTCACTCGTGTGAGTATTCCAGTACAGTCTTGACAAATTGCCAAAAAAATTGTTCGTTTTAATTTTAATAGACGATAATATTTCAGCGACATGAATCCGCCGTCAGCCTTGGCCGGAGCCATGAGTAGAGAACGCAAACCGTTCACGTATACGCCAGGAGGGCTCGATCTCTCTCAGATCAAATCGGAACGTATGGCGAAACGCCTCATGAGAAACGCAATGAACCAAGGTGTACCCGAAACACCGGTCTCTACCGTCCAATCCCCACCGCCTCTAGCCACAGTCGTCATGCCTAATTATAATTGTTTACCAGTACAAGTATTTCCGACATTTCCGTTGCCGGCGAACCCCAAAGCACTTCTTAGAACAAGGAGTAATCCCGATCCAAACGAAGGGTTAAGTAACAAACCGCAGTCCGCACGTTTAGAAGAGAATAATAACTCTAATGTAAATAGTGTCAAAGGAAGTAATACGTTACCGACAGCATATGATAGTAACTACAATAACTTTCTAAATAAATCTGAAAATAACTCTACAATGCCTAAAACTTCTGATAAAATCAATGAACATTATTACAATGACAGTTTTTCTAAGCAAAGCTCTACAAAATATAACTTACATGATGATAAACCAAAAATTTATGACAATATCAGACCTGTCTATTTTAATATCCCTAAGGAAATGAAAATTTTTGAAACTGAGAAAGACTGTGCTACCGTTAATATACCACGAGAAGAGAATGAGCAAATCAGTAATCAAAAGGTGGATTTAAAATTACTATATATTTACTATGTTTATGTCTTTATGTCTGTGTATATTCTATGCTACACATATTTAATCTACAATATTAGAGAATTGTAGAAAGATACTAATTTTATTTATAGTGAGTTATAGTAACATTTTATTAATTATATAATTTTTGTTCGTCTTCTGAAGTTATGCATGTTGATGTTTATAAGATTTTATTATTTTTCTAAAAGAAATATATTTATTTTCAGGAAGAAGTTACAATTTCGTCAAACAAAGAAAACATACGCGACAAAAGTAATGGGGATACAAATGCGGCTATAACACTAAAGTTACCAGCAAAAAAGTCTGAAGCAAAAACAGAAAAAAAAGTTGAAATTATCAAAAATAGTTTGCCCGATGGATCTGTACAAGAAGTTAAAACAACAACAACGACAACAACTATCGACGGAAGAACAGAAATTAAAACAGAAACCGAAACGACAACATTTCCAAAAGTCGATTCAGAAGATGTTGAATATGAAATTGTTGAAGAAGAAGAGGAAGAAGAATCAAGTGAAAAAGAAGTTACGCAAAATGAGAAGTCTTCAACTGAAAAAGTAACTATCACAGAAAAGAAAGAAATAAAACAGGTAAATGGCAAGATGGAAAGTGACGAGAATAAAGAAAACAACAAAGCACGTTCAGATACAGATGGTCAAATTATAACGCAAAATGAAAAACATGAATCAAGTACTACTAAAAAAGTTGTTGTTCTTCAGTCGGAAACTCAACATTCTGACGATGAAAACGAAGACGAACAAGATGAAGTAAATGAGTCAGAAAACGTTGGTGTCGAAGAAGTAGTTATACTAAAAGCAACCACAAAAGCTCAAAAAATTGAAGAAACTACTAAAAATGATGAGCAAGAAATTGAAAATAAAGTAATAGAAAATTCTGCTGAAAATGCCATATCAAAACAAAATGGAAATGAAGAAATAGAAGACGAAGAAGAGGAGTATGAAGAAGTAGAAGAGGAAGAGGTAGAGGAAGAAGAGGTTTTAGAACAACGCCAAGAGTTATCTAAACAAGAAAAGGAAACACGCCTGGAACCAGAACTGGACACTGAAGAAGTTGAAGAAGAATTTGAAGAAGCTGAAGAAGATGAAGAAATTGACAAAGTTGAAGAAGTTGAAAAACTTGAAGAATCAGCAAAAGCTATAAGTACCGATAAATCGAAACCTGTACTAGACGAGCAAAATGTTACTCAGTCTATTGATCCCAAACTAGACGAAAACGATACAAGTGGTGAACAAAAAGTCGAAGAAGATAAAATTGAATCGAAACATGAAGAAAAAGAAATACCAATTCAAATTATTCATGAAACAAAAATAGAAGAAAATGTACTGAAACCATCAGAAGATGTTAAATCTGAGCAGTCTTTACCACCAATAATTAACGCCCCCTTGACAGAGCCGTCTGTGCCTCTGGAAAAAGTCGAAGAAGTTGAGATAAAACCCATTGGCCTACCAAAAGAAGTAATTACAAGAACCCAAACAGAGATTATTACCACAACAACCGAGAAGCCAGTAGCACATAGCAGACAGACCGAATATAACGTCATACAAAATATAGTCACAGTTAATAGGACAACCAAAACACTAGATCATGCTTACGAAGAAATTCCTGATAATATATCAACAGTTAAAACATTTGTGCCTCCTCCACTAGAGGGGAACTTTACTCCATCTCAGCCCGTATTCAAGCCTTACCAACAAACATTTACACCAGAACCACAAACTGAAAGACGACACAGCCTCTTACTAGATAGAATAAGCGTTGAGAGACAAATAACACCAGAAATATATCAAAATAATTACCAAACCAGTAACCATACTCTCGAGGATAGACAATATACAGAGGAGCCTCAATCTGAGATATTAACTGTCAGTAACGTCAAACCTAGTACAATAAGTAAAAATCAACAATGGTACCAACGAAATGAGTTAGAAAATCAGTCAAGCACTGTAGAATCAGAGTCATTCAATTCACAGAACCAATATAATCAATCATATTACAAGCCTCAGCCTAAATCACAACCGTTTTATCAAACGAAACCTCAATCGGCGCCGCAAACTATATACCAGCCCCAAATTCGGGTTCAACCTTCTCCACAACCAACATATCAACCTACTCCACTACAATCTCAACCACAGCCATTATATCACCCACAGCCACAACCACAAACTCAACCACAACCACAAACTCAACCACAACCAGGTTCTCAACCGTTATACCAAACTCAACCTCAAACTACTGTTCAGTCGATTTATCACCCTAAACCTCAATACCAACAAAGTTATGTCGATAGTTCAACTCAAGAAAGCTACACATCGACTAATAAATATGAGTACAATACGTATCCATCGTATGCTTCAAAACCCGTTTGGGCCGGGAAAAGCTTTGATTCTCAACCACTTTCAAGTTCATTGTCAAACCAAACCTCATACTATCAGAAGGATTCGTCAGAGTCGTTCGAGAAGTCATATCAACGCCAACAGTCATCTTCATATGTTCCCCCACCGTGGGAACAAGATCCCAACTACGCGGTGAATAATTCAACATCCAGTTTCTCCCAACCTGCCCCTACAAAAACAACATTTACACCTAACATGGATTGGAAACCATCAAATCCGGCGCCGAAATTCTCCAAGCCAACATCAACAGCCTACATACCACCAGCACCAAACCAATCATTTGTAAAATCAGTTAACACTTCAGAACCTCCAAGGCAACAAGGTCGCAAAACATACTATAGCGAATATGAACGACGGTATATATCTGTACCGGAGACGACATACATACCCAAGGAAACCAAATTTCAGCCCCAACCAGACCCCTCTCCGCAATATTATTATGACAATAATGAACCAGCAGAGGTCGTCGAGCCTCAATGGCGTAAAGAGTTGAGAGAATTCAAGGAACAATCATTTAAAACAACAGAAGAGACTACTGTTCGGCCTCCATGGGAAGATGATCCTAAATACGCAACACCTAAAGATTTTACACCAACTCCAACTTGGACTCAGACGGTGAACCCGAGGTCATGGCGTGAAAGAAGCTTCGAGCCCGAATACATAGGATCTCAAGAATGGCCGAAAACTAATACGCTAGGCCGTGGAAGACCACAGAGTTCATATGTTAAGAATGCTTTTGATCGAGTGCCTGACAGGACGAGAGGAGTATCAGTCGATCGATACAATCCGAACAGTTACCAGCCACCATTGACGATGGAGCATCCGCCACCAGCTACACATATTTTAGATCCGATTGTCCAGGGAAAGATCTATCACAACCCCAATGTACCAGCATATCATTCGAGAGCATCAGCTGAACCAAGGTAAGCAGATTTATTTATTATTTATAACTTTGCTATGGTAGCGTTGTTATAAAATCTATATATATTTTTAAACACGGGATTTGCTATCCGAAAGTAAATGGTAGCGGCCTGCCATAGACAATATGCTTTTTTTACATTAAAGCCTCGATTATCGTAAAAAAGGCGGAAGCAAAGTTGTACGCCTAATATACATATAAGAAACAAAATTGAGTTAGTTACATCGTTTATAACTCCAGAATGGCTGAATCGAAGTTTCATGAAATTTAGTATGAAGGTAGCTGATATCCTGAACTATAATATATGTATATTTTTTTGTTTGACTGCAAAAATTGAGTCTAAAATACAAAATTTAGTCTCAGGATTGGTGAGGGTTCGTAAATAACATACCGGATAGGCCAAAGTGAGTTAGTAAATACAGTTTTCTAGTTTTTTAATACATTATATACAAGTTTTTCTCTAGGAATTAAATAACAACATTGTATATGGGCTAACTAAAAATTCGTCCACTTTTAATGAATTTAATATTTTTATTAAGCAATGTCTTTTCTAAATATTTCATATCAAAATACATGAATACTGCTTTATATATTTCAGAGAGCAGCCCGTTACATATCAGCAACCACGTCATAAAGAATCGCGAGCAGCCCCTGTCCAATCCAGATCCTTCAAATACCTGCAGTGGATCACAGGCACTGATGATTGAATATCTAGATGACTACACCTTCAGAAGCCTCTATAAATGCAAGTTTTATTAAAATCCATATAAATTTTACATTAGAACTTTGTAATTGCAAATCATTTGCCATTTTCAAATAATAAATAGTAAAAAGGAAGAAGTTTTATAAAAAATTAAGTAAATTCTTGTTATATTTTATATAACTCTTTAATAACTATTGTTTAATACGTATTAATCTGTGGTTTTAAAGAAAAACTTGTATTTATGAGTGACTGTTGCCATTTAAAAATAATGCTTATTCTTTTAAATACCGTTAACACATCAATAAGTCAAATATAATCAATTGGTCAATACTTAACCAATGCAGTCCCTATTTTAGTTGTAAGACTAATTATTAAACAGAGCAGTTTAACTACGGTTTCTAAACTGCAATAAATTCGAAATCTCGATACGATTTAAATTAATTTGTGTAAACTCATTAATTAATGTTTCATTTATATTAAACACTGTTATACGTAATATAAATATTGTAATTACATTATTTTCTCTCATAAAGATACAAGTCATCCATTAATATAAGCTAAACAATTAATTTTACGTACATAATAACCAACCGTGGATTTTTCGGGTTAACAAAAAGTTTTTATATAAAACTCACTAATTGTATTGCACATTATATAAGATTACTAAGTATATTTTGTTTGATGTTACTTATAATCTGTTATAATACGTTTATTGTAACCATATCATTCTAAAATAATTACACTCATTTTAATTTATAGTTGTGCTGTAAATTTATTTCTTCTTTATGATAAACTCGTGTTGCAAGTACAGTAGGGCCTCATTGATCTGCAACGGCAAAACCAACACCCTTTGCGAAATATCGAATGTAATTACCATAATAAAACATGTTTAAACTTGGATATTTTATCAACATTAAATAAAAGCAAAAAGACGAAAAATGTATATGTTCATATGAAGAAAATCAGTAAGTTAAATCATTAAACACGGAAGCATCCGATACTAGTTTACTTTTGTTGCAAAAAATAACATGTATACAAATCTTTTGACACGAGGTTTTCCAATCTCATCAGTGATTTCCATATAATAACATAGACTCCCGTCTCCAGCGCGAATACAAGTGCCCGGCCGGATACAGCGATCACCGATCAGTGTTTAGAATAACGAGGCTCTACTATAATTAGTACATTTGTCTTAACAATCTAGTCTTCTTTAACTCTCTCTCTTTTCTTAAAGTAAGTTGAGTCGACTTTCAAAACTATATGAATTCAACATTACTCATCTTACAAGGGTAAAATGTGAAAAATGTTGTTTTCTACACAATATTTGGTAGTTCACAAAATATTCTAAATAAATGCTAAAATAATTGTATAACTTATTAATAATATTTAAGAGTAGAAAATCATTTGGATATTAATTCATGATAAATATATGCCATACAAGAAAATATCTGACTTGGAATTGAAAACCATCATTCGATAAACTATATTTAATTTTAATAATTTATTTAATTCTCCAAAAATTACCAAGCATTTTTATTATATTAACAGGCCTTGTTATAAATATAAAGTGATTTATCATGATGACTTGTAATTAATTTAGTATCTTCTTTAAAGTTATACACATTTTATATCTAATTATGTTTAAATTTTAACATTATCACTCGAAGATTTGTTGATTTTTTATTTGAAATAAAGAATAATTTTCAACTACATTTTTTTATTTATCATAACAATATAAGCTTTGACATCCTATAGAATTGGTCTTTTTCTTGCGATGCTCCCTTCCTCCATAATCAAAACTATAAAGAAATAAAAACAGTGGTAGCCTTAATATGAGGTTATGAGAAAATCTGCAGAATATATATAATATTTTTTTATTACAAAATACGTACAAAAAAAACAAGAATGTACATCAATGTAAAGAAATGTGTCCATTGGCGGAGGACCGCTTGCCCTAGGTGAGCCTCCTGCTAGTTTGCCACCAGTGGTGTAAAAAAATCAAGAGACATTAATTATTATACTTTTTTATAGTAAGTAATTGAAATAATGCTAAAGAGAAGGATGTGCTTGCTTCTCAGAGAATATTGTACTTTTTTATGGTATAGCGGATAACGAAGCAGGTGGGTCTGCTACATGGAAAGAGAACACCGCGGTACATGGACAACCACGCCACAGTCCGCGCATTGGTTGTGTTGCTGGGTTTTTACGCTCCGACATCCTCACGCACTCAGCAAAACGCAGTACAAGTACCGTTTCACGTTGAGTATTCT
>DWCF01004920.1:0-15298 GCA_018230265.1 Delias oraia | reverse complement strand
CGCGGTTGTCCTTGGGCGGCGGTGTTCTCTTACCATATAGGAGACCCACCTGCTCCGTTGTCCACTATACTATAAAACCTATGAAATTCAGCATAAAAATGTCAATGAATTTCTACCATTAGTAAAATAAGAGTCAATAAAAAATAGTATTGAATTTTATAAATACAGGTCATATTTTATTAAATTCATCTTTTTTTATTTAAATAGGTTTCTTATGTCAACATACTGTTGGTATCTATTTAAAACAGCTTAAATAGCAATTTTTTTATCAGTGAAAAATCTTTAAATATTAAAAAAGACAAGCAGATCACATTTTAATAAAATTTTCAGTGTTTTTTGAAAGAACGTTATAATTTCTACGTATTAAAACAATACATCTTGAAAATTTGTATGCAGTCGATGAATTTACGCGCGTGATCTATAATAATGATCGATCCGCAGTGATCTAGATCGATCTAGATCGCGGGGCGTCGGTGGGCGGGGCGTAGCGCGCCACTCCTGCGCACTCGTCAAGCGATCGTCGCGTGCGCACCACGTCCGTCAATGTCAACGATGCTTTTTTGTCTATTCCCTCTCTGTATCATCTAACGGTTGTTTTTCATGCTTAGGAAGGTTTAAATTCAATTTTTTTTGCTGTTAATTTTACTTTGACGTATTTTATATTGTCCTGTTAATTTATGTTAGTTATGCAAAAAGAATTGCGTAATGATATCTGTCAGTAGCGGTGGATGACTTGGGTTCGAATCCCGTGCATAGATGATAGATCATATACTGTTAAGATATCTTCCCACAACACACTTTAGTCACTTAAGAAAGCCTGGATTTAGAATTTAACGCGGACGACTTTTTAAAATATTTTTTCTAAAATAAATAATTATTTTATAAAATTTAAAGTCAGTGGTAAGTTTATTTATAGCCTAATTACTAAGAATATTTGGAGCAGCTAAGTATTGTTTTACTCCCAAAATATAAATACGTAGAAGCATACTGTTGGAGTTTTAATAAGGAATGAGGTTGTAGGGCGATGAGGCGGGTCAAAGGTCGTAACGCCCACCACCCTTATAAATATATATTGTAGGATAACTCCAAGACGGATCCTAACATTTTATGTACCTCCATTTTTAGATGTTGTTTCACCTTTTTGTTGACGAAATATTGACTAACTAGCAGCTTCTAAGATCTTGAAATTGTAATTGAAAGATCCTTTACAATACAATATATTTACTTATAACAAAAAAGTTAATGTCATTATATTTTTTAATAAATATTATTTACATTATTTATATATAGGAGATACCCGTGGGAGAGCCATGCTGAGGCATATGCCGACGCACGAATTGGGCCGGATCGTCCGAAATGGCACCACGGGCTCACATAAGGCTCAGCGTGAAACGGTAATTGTACTGTGTTTCGCAGAGTGAGTGTGTATATCGGAGGTTCTTAAAAGTGCCACTTAAGCGGAGTAAAAAGCCGGAAACGCAAACAATGCGCTGACTGTCGCGGTTGTTCATGGGCGGCGGTGTTCTCTTTCCATATAGGAGACCCACCTGCTCCGTTATCCGCTATAGAATAAAAAAAATATAGATAGTTTATTTTCATTTATTTCAATTTGCTGCAATTAGGGCAAGCAAGATGGTATTGTTGGATATGGGAAAGTTCTATGAGGATAGAAATGGGATTAACAATTAACATATTCAAGAATAGAAAAATGTATTAATTTGTGCGATTTTGTTTCAAATTTGATTGAAACTACATAATAAGAGACAAATGAACTCAATACATATCATTGTAACGCCGCCCATGGACACATCACTCTTAAGGCACTTTAACTACTTTGTAAGCATACTTACCCACTTATTCAATTTAAAGATACATTTTTACAGACAGCACTATCTGTCCTAATAACAATTAAAGCCTTTATTTCAAATCTAGTTTTCTGTTACTTTGTATAGCTATAAGCATACAATGCTATCATTGTATTCTGATTAATTTCTGTAATTCTTACTTATTTTCTGACGATCTATCTACCTATCCTGCCTTTGTAAAATAAAAGGTCTGTGGCAAACAACGGGAAACCACTGCTGCTTTCCCAAGAGAGTTTTCAAAGGTTTTGCTAGGTTGATCTGTTATTAAGAGGGAGATCTATTAATTATCACATACATACACACATATATATATACATATGTATACAGTATATATACATCAGTCAACTCTACCTATACAATCTTTGAAAATTAAAATGTCTGGAGCGGAAGTCAAACCTATGCTGCTATCCCAAGAGAGTCACTAAAGGTTTTGAAGGCAGATTGTCTATTCTAGATGGAGCCTTGACGCTGACCACGATCCTCAGACACGAAGGACCGACCAAAGAGAGACCTAATAATAACCAAATGCATATATATAAACATCACTCAACCATATCGACTTTTTGCATTGAGCCGTTCCTAAATTATCCAAGACACGCTAAACGACAAAGAAACATACATTCGAGTGATTTAAACCCGACAAGCACTTGTTCTTATTAAGATCGATAGCTTTTGTTTAAATTCGAAGTGATTGATTTATCTCGGCACGCGGCATTCCACGCTGGAATTGACTTTTGAAGTTACAGTACCAATATAGGGACCGTACTATTTTCTTAGATATAGACACACTTAGTATATTATGGTGTTTTGCAGGATTATAACAATATAAAATTACTTAACTTAAAATATATATTTTTTATAGTATAGCGGACAACGGAGCAGGTGTGTTTCCTATATGATAAGAGAACACCGCCGCCCATGGACAATCGCGCCACAGTCCGCGCATTCGTTGTGTTGCCGAATTTTTACGATGCTTTAGCGGCACTTTAAAGGGCATCCGATATCCTCACTGTGCGAAACACAGTACAAGTACCGTTTCACGCTGAGTATTCTGTGATCCCGTGGTGTCACTTCGAACGAGCCGACCAAATTAGTGCGTCAACATATGATTCAGTATGGATCTGCCACGGGTGACGTTTTAAGGTATTTTATGCCGTGAACCATAAGTCTGGGAATCCGCAGGAACTCATAAATATTATTGCGGTCTAGCTCGGTGCGTTTTTTGACATTAAAATGAACAATTAAAACTTTTTGCCTCCATCAATAGTGATTATGTATAGAAGCATTGACAAGAGACGTTCAAAGAGGATCGCATCGCTGTAATAACCTATTTTTCCTCAAGATAAGAAGGTTATAGGTTATCATCTCGTTCTAAATGCGATATCGCCTTCCCGATGTCTTCATTACATACAAAACGAGATATTTATTCAATATATATTTTTCTATAGCGGACAAAGATAAACACGGTTTCCCTAATGGTAAGAGATCACTACCGTCCACGGCCTACCGCACCGTACCACGCTTTGCTACTGTAATTTTTACAGCTTTAACTGTATGATTTAAGGGACATATCATTACGTATTAGTGTTGCCCAAATGCAAGACCAAGACCTAGACCGCCTAATTGTAGCAAGACCAAGACTGACCGTGTAAGACTTGAGCAAGAACAAGACTAAGCCTGCAAGACTCTTGCAGCTATTATTTTTGGTAGTGATTTTTTTGGAATTTCTCATTAAATCCTTAGACATATTTTATAAATCTGGTTGGTCTTTACTATGGCTAAGCTCATTCAACAAAATTTTCTTATTCTGATAGGCTTTTCAAGACTCTAATAGGACTTGCAAGACCAAGACGCAGACTGGGAGCGCAATACCAAGATCAAGACCAATACCTGGTGTATTAGCTCAAAACCAAGACTGGCTAAGTCTTGCATTTGGGTAATACTATTAGGTATTATTAGGTATTAAGCGAAAGACCGAGCAAATACTACGTAAGCCTGTTTCTCAGTGAGATATTACAGAGATCGGAAATTTATTCGGTCTTTGGAAGGGCTTGACACTGGCCGGTTGAGTGTCTGATCACTGACTTGCCCGTAGGAGAATCACGCTGAAGGTTATGCTAACGCACTAATTTGGACGTCTCGACCAAATGTCTACCGGCTTGCAGTAGATCAGTCTGAAACAATATTTTACTGTTTCGCTGAGCAAGTGAAGATATCGGAAGTCCTAGAAATTATACCGCTTAAGCAGCGTAATAAGCCGGCAACACAAACAAAGCGTGGATTGTAGAGCGGTTGTAAATAGTGGAGACCCACCTGATGCGTTGTTTACTATAACATAAAAAAATCCTCAGTTATGTTATATTTGATACATGTGAATGATGATTTGATATGCAATAAACTACAATTTAGAAACTTCAAAGCGATGTCTATATATTTATGTGGGCGGCCATGATTTCTTACCATATAGGAGACCCACCCGCTCCGTTGGCAACTATACCATTAAATATAAAAAATACCACGCGTTACCAAAGCATGGATATTTCCGCCGTACCTACGTAAAATGAGATGAAAATTTCAATACGGTCAGAGGCGGGCAACCAATGGCTGCGCTCGAACGAGCACTGATGCGATCACACGCTTCAACGCCATCGTCGATTTCGCCGCCGAATTTCATTGATTGACCGAAAATTCGATCCAATGCGTTCCACTGTAAAACATTCGGCCTTTTTCCATATTACTAGCTGTATGTTCATAAACGTGATTTATTTAAAATATATATGTTTAACAAAATGTAAATACTTGTTTATATATTTTAAAACATTAAATATTTTAAAATAAATAAATAGATATTATGAGGGAGAGAAATTAGCTCTGTATTGTATGGATTATTGAGTGTTTTATATTAAAAATCCCTTACCCTAATCTGTCTAATAAAACATCGCTCGCAATATCGCGTAGCGTTCGTTGTCTCTTTGTGCGGAGGCGACCAGTTGTGTAGAACCCCTGGCTGATCACTTAATTGACTACGCGGTGAGAGGTTTTCGGTAGTATACCAAGTTCATTCGTACATTACTTATTAATCACACACATTGATGGTTTATTACGATCGTTGTGATTCGCCTCAGTTGTCACGCAGCAATGTATGTGTCACGTATGAGAAATGTAAAGTGGAGGTAATAAAAGGGATCCGCTGATATCGGATTAAAGTGCAGTGAAAATGAGATTTGTTGGCAAGTGATAGGATTGTACGGCAGCGTTTAATGCTACTTAGTGGGAGCGATTAAGCCAGGAAGCGCAAGGTTGCGCTACGCGCGGATACATCACAAAGAGTGGGTGTTATGGGATTTAAGCTCGCCTTTGACGATACCAACATTTCCGCTAGACGGCTTTTATCAGCAGAAACTCTTTCACAATATTGACTCCTTCGTACCGAGCAACGCTTAAGGTTCAATTTTTGAGGCGTCAAATGTTTGGTGATTTATTAAAAAATGATATTTTCAGTTATTCGTGGTGTAAATATTGGGTTACTTAATGGGTGCTTTCGTTCTTTGTTGTCAAAGTTGTAAAAAATATAAGATGTCGCCACTAAAGATTAACGAATATTTATAGATTCTTAAATATTAGTTATTAATGATATGTTTGTTTCATTTATTTTTATTTATTTAATATAGGACATACCGAAACATAATAAAATGTACACTATAGAATCTATACTTTATTAATGCAGAATTATAGGTTTTTTTTTCTTTTATGATATGGCGAACAACGGACAGTTGGGGCCTCCTATATGGAAGAGAACACCGCCCTATGTTGCCGGCTTTTTAGGCTGCTTAAACAGCATTGTGGAAGGTCCTCCGATATCACTCACTCGTGTCATTTCGTATGTTTGTTATATTGTGGACAACAGGGCAGGTGACTTTCTTTCATGGTTAAGAAATGAATGCCGTATAAAGGGAACTACGCGAAAAGCCACGTTTTGGTTACGTTGCCGTCTTTTTTTGCCGTTAAAGCGATATAACTTCCGACTGTCTCGTTCGCTTAGAGTGTACATAATTTTGATCGTTATTTCTGAGTAAAATAGGCTATTTATTAATCTGAAAAATCAAAATACGTGGTTGTGGGATTTGCGAAGTAAGTCGAAGAAAAAACTGTAATACATCTTACGAATGCTGTCTTAACGATGAGAAATATATGATTGAGTTGTAGAGATAAGTTGTAGTACCTAAACAGTTCTATAAAAAAGTTTGCGACAGCGTAGCTGCAACAGTGTAATATAAAATACGTTAATTAGTGTGTAGAGATATTAAACTGAAGGAGATAAGCCAAAATCGATGAGCAATCGTCCCTGACTCGGTATTTCCCTGAGGAAATGTGATCAATATTTAATCACTGGACCCTACCGAATCGGTCAGACCTACATAACATCTTTATATGTATATATCTTAGTTAAATCCAGCACTGACCACTTATAGATCGTTTAATTCAAGAGTTGATTAAAAAAATTAAATGATATTTCATAAAATGTCAATATTTTGTCAATTTTAGGATGATAATTATTACATACTCGTTTAAATTTAGTTATTGTTGCATCTTTGATTTTTTTATTAAAGACATTAATGTCTTTTATTTTTAATATAATAATACAATAAATAAACATAAAAATAATAGAAATAATTAAATTCAATTACATAGAACCTTTTTTGAAATATTATAAATTTATTTTATCATACTTCAGTATGGATCTACCACGTGTATAAAACTGTTAAGACACTCACCCGTAGACTTAGCCAGTGATGGTCTTGCGCCAATACACCTGGTATTGGTCTTGCTCTTGGTCTTGCGGCAAGAGTCTTGCAAGTCTTGAAATTACCGATTAGACCATTGATATTTATTAAAGTTTACTTCTGATCTTAGAAAAACCTATCAGAATAGGAACATTTTGATGTTGAATGAGCTTAGCCATAGTAAAGACTAACCGAATTTATAAAATATGTCTAAAGATTTGATGAGAAATTCCAAAAAATCACTGCCAAAAAAGGCTTCGTCTTGTTCTTGCTCAAGTCTTAAACTGTCAGTCTTGGTCTTGCTAAAATTAGGCGGTCTTGGTCTTGCATTTGGGCAACACTACTCGCCCGGCCAAACTCAGCAATTTTATTATTAATATTTCGTTTCTATAAACCTTTTATAACCTTTAATATTTAACCTTTTTTAAATTTTGAAAGCCTCATCTTATAGGCGTGAGACGAAACAAGAGGTATCGAGTTCGATTCCCGGCCCGAACATACATAATTTTCTTTATAATTTATTCAATCTGTGTCAATATGGGTCTTGACAGTGGCCGGGTGAATGTCTCAACATTGTCTCACCCGTGGGAGAGTCATGCTGAAATATAGGCTGACGCACTAATTGGATCGACTCGTTCGGAGTAATACCACCATCGTGAAACTGTACTTGGACTGTGTTTCGCTAAGTGAAGACATCGGAAGCCCTTGAAATTATATCGCTTAAGTCGTAAAAAACTGGCTTAAATGGCCAGAACGCTAATACTTAATAGCGCGGTTGTCTATAGGCGCCGGTCATCTCTTACCATAGAGGAGACCCACCTACTCCGTTGTCCTTTATATAATAAATGAAAAAAATCGTTAATATAGATTATAAATAAATAAAAAATAAATGAAACAAATATATCATTAATAACTAATACTTAAGAATCTATAGATAACCGTTAATCTTTAGTAGCCCGACATCTTGATTTTTTTGCACATTTGACAACAAAGTACGAACGCGCCCGTTAAGTAACCCAATTTTTACACCATAAATAATAGAAAAAAGTAACAAAAGCCATTGTTGTTGCGATTTTTTCAGCTAAAAAGTCGGAATTGTCTGAATTAATTTGTATAACGCCCCAATGCTTACACATAAACCTATTGAGATCGAAAATTAGCCTACATTCATGTTTTTTTAAGACTTTTTATAACTTGACATTGACAGGCGATAGGAATCGAGGATTTGTAAATAATCTCATTGAAAATTAATATTATTCTGAAGAAGTTTGCATCGCCTGATTGAGTTTATTGTTGAAGTTTTTTGAGAGTTGGGCTTCTGTAAGCTGTTCGTTTTACGTGAAGTGAATAATTTTGGAATGGGATATTTTGTTTTGTAAGTTTTATAAAGCCGCCATTTGGATGTTATGATTACGAAGTCAGTAATTTATTACTAAATAAGTAAAATAAAAAGTAGACAAATAAAGTACCTACCTTAAGATTGTCTTGCGTAGATTTCTATTTTTGTTTATGGAAACAGGGAGGCAGATGAGCAGGAGGCATATACGATTAGAATAAGCGGTCCTTCATCAATGGACACTCCCATCACCTGCTGATGCGTTGCCGGCCTTTTAATGATAGCTACGTTTTTTTTTTAATGTCCTGTATAGTATAGGGATGCATTTTGAATAGATTCTAATGAAACTTAAAGAGTTGAAAAAACTATAAACGTTTTATTACCAAAATTCTTTGACAAATAAATGTACACAATAAAGAATCACAATGACGTCATTTAAAAGATCAATTATCGCAGCATCCCAAGGGTTAACTAACCCCTTACCACGTGCCACATTGGGGTTAAGTCTTAAGAAACTAAAAATGTTCACAGTGAAAGAAAGATTCATTGTACGAAAATGATTCCTTATAAAAATATTTCTACTTTTATGACAACAATGATTTATTAACTTTCTCCTCGATTTAAAGGATAAAAAAAGTAGTGGTATATATATACTTAACGTTGAAATTTTGTCAATCTGTATGTAGGTTTTACTATAGTTGAGTAATAGTTTAATATATTATAAAGTAGTTATTTATACAATTTTTAGATTCATTTAAAACTAGTAATAAGTTTTTACTGTAATAAATACTATTAAGTTTAGAATATAAACACAGTTTTTTTAACAGTTCTCATATATGTCGCCACGTTTGTGAACAGTCAGTCAATTTGGTTTTTAAAAAGTTCCAAACGTATGTATGTCCTGTGCGAAATGCAAATCTTTGGTGTTGGTTTTCCAATGGCTATCAATTCTGAAACATATAGATCATATTTTTAATGGTCTCGCGAGCAACGAATCACGTGGATTTTCTCTATGGCAAGAGATTGTAAAACGCGCCACAATCCGGGCTTTAGTTGTGTTCCGCTTTTTTACGTCGCTTGAGCTGTATAATTTCAAGGACCTCCGATACCTTCACTCACTCAGCGAAACCCAGTGCAAGTGGGTACTGTTACATCCTGAATATTCTGTCAGCCCGTGGTATATTCTATTGCATTTTTAAAATATTTAGATTTATTCAACTAAAATCAAATAAATTTTTAGTATTTTTATCGTTGTATCAGACGGAAAATTAGTGAATTTCCAAGATACTGTTTCAATTAAGTTCGTTTCCAGAACTTACCCAATCCACGTACAATCCATTTTTAGCCAAACCGTCTGGGCTTTGTATTTTTTTCACAGAAACCAGATTCGTCGATTCAAAGAAGACCCTTCTAGGGTCAGGGGTCACTAGCGTCTTTTACCAATGGAAAAAAAGTCGTTAAACCTGTACAAAAAGCGTTTCGGAATAGGGGCTTCGTCTAATATTGTGAATATTGATGAAGAAAGAAATCTGGTTTTCGGAATCGCCTATTTCGTATTCTTTAAGCCATGTGTGGTCTCACGGTCTCGAGCTGTCTTACGAGCTTGTGCTATAATTGAACTTTCAATCGAATTTAAGGGCAGTTCTCTTTTCATCTATGTACGCGCTTTGATCTCTGATTTGTATTCCCTGTTTTTGGACCTCTTTGGACATAATATAGAAATATAGTTTAAAGAAATACTAAATAGTGTTACTATTTAAAAATATAAGCATCTTTATTATAAAATATTAACAACGTAAAATACATGAATATAAAAATAATAAAAACTGTCATAATAAAAAGAAACAATATTTAAAGCCTTTACCTCACGTGCATTGATGATAAAATTTATTAATACCAAAATAACTAAAAATATGCACTTAAATGATAAAAATCACAATCATCCATCAAAGGCAAAATAAAGAAAAAATTACAACATTCACTCTAAAGAGGTTTTTTATATGATATTTTTCTATGTTTTACTTGTAAATAGAAATGGTTATGGCGAGCTTTACTATTATTAATTATAGCTGTAGTTAAAATGGATTTATCAGTTTGTAAGAGTATAAGATATATGTATATTGAAGTAGTAAATAAACCAAAGGATAAAAACCTTACGTGCCTGGGAAGGAGATAGGACAATGTATGTAAAAGATGCCGGAACCGTATTATCTTAACAAAAGGCACGTGGTTACAGAATCCTTGCTGTACCCTTTAGTGAAGGGATAAAGGGATTGAGATAAATGCGGATCGAAGGTGATCTCGGCACACGTTTAAGGGTTAAGATTAGGGTTGGATGCTGCGCGTAGGCACGCGACGAGATTTGTGATTCACGTTTCGATGTCAACAGCTTTATTTGTAAATAGGGAGAGAGCGTAACTTATATAATTGCACAATTGTATTTAAAACTATTTCACATATGTTTTTTATTGTATGGCGGACAACGGAGTAGATGGGACTCTTATATGGTAAGAGAACATCTCTGTCCATGTACAAGCGCGCTACAATCCGCGGTTCAGTTGTATTGCCGGCTTTTTACGCGGCTTAAGCGGTATAATTTCAAGGGCCTCCAATATCTTTACCCACTCAGCGAAACACAGTAGGTACACGTACTGTTTCATGCTTTTCTGTAAGTATTCTTTGAGGCCGTGGAACTTCGGCCGAGCCAATTGAATTAGTGAGTTAGCATGGCTCTCCTACGTGTGAAAATATCTTTGAATCGATTTTAATGATAAATTTTTAAATATAATATTTCCAAGATATTTTACACTGATCTTCAAAAATTCCAAAACGCGGGTTAAATTGACGCGTATTTTCTTCCCATGTTTTAATCTAATCTCGCCACTTGGTTGGGTTATTTCTCAGATTATTACAATATTTAGTTTTCAGGATACTGAAAGGATAAAAATAATTTTTGAAATTTTTTTATTTATATAATTAATAATTTATTATAGGTAATAAATACTTCGACTTTGTCATCTGTTGCCTAGAATTTAGACTCAATGGTTCTTTGGTCACTAAGCAAACATAAAAAGAATTAAAATTATTTTTAAATTTTAAGGCCACGGAGCAGGTGGGTTTCCTTTAAAGTAACATGTCGCCCATGGACAACTGCGCCATTGATGTGTTATATAACCACGGGCCGTATATCTTCACTTGCTCAGCGAAACAACATAAGTTTTGCCTTGTATTTTAATTACGACCCAAATGAATAAATAATTAACGAAATGCTATTTAAATCAAACTGAAAGCTATTGTATGCAAATGATTAATACTTGGTCATCGCACGGAAACTATATAAAATTCAAACTGTATCAATGTATTTAGCTGGGCAACCGCTGGATCCAGTACGCTCAAGATCGTTATAGGTGGGCGTCTTTGGGGGAGGCCTATGGTCAGAAGTGGACTTGATAGGCTGATGATGATGATGTATGAATACTATCAGAAGTTACCTATGTATACCGGGTTCGATGCCTGTGTTGGTATTTAAATTGTTAAATATATTCAATCTATGAAAAGGCTTGAATTAGCTGAGCGAAGGTCTTAACATTTTCTTAGTTGTGACGAAGCTATGCTGAAGTATACGCTGACGCACTAAACCAGAAATGCCAGGATGAAATACATGTATTGTTTCGCTGAGTGAGGATTTTGGATAAATTATACCGTTCAAGCAGCGTAAAAAACTGGCAACACGACTGAGGCGCGCCTACCAAGTTGAACCGCTTATGCGGCGTTAAAAGCCGGCTACTTATCTAAAATCACGGATTGTGGCGTGATTATTTATGGGCGGCGGTGATCTATTACCAAATAATATAAACAAACAATGTGGCCTTATTATAAGTGCGTACTTAAATCGTGAAAACAAAAAAAATATAATTAGAAACGAAATAAGTGAACGTATCACCAGGCGTTCGAAATATGGTGTGTTGCCGACCTTTGAGGAATAGCTAAGCTCCTTTTTGAAATATCCCAACTCGTATTGGTTAGGAAATATCTGTGCAGGCAGCTGATGGTGGTACAAGGCACAAAAAACAAAGTACCCTCAATTGTGGAACGACAAATATTGAGATGTACTTAAATCCTTTTCGATATTTTTGAAAGTTGTTTAGAGAGCATTCGATATATTTAAATGGATTTGCGGGCAAAGAAAAGCACGGTGGAGCCGATCTGTCACTAGCGTAAAAACACCGCGCGTAAGAGGCGGTTAAAGTCTTGACAAATTTATCGTACTTTTTGCACGGCTTTTTATTCACATAACCCAAGAGTTTTTTTTGTTTTCTGCGAATGAATTCGACCTGCGTGGAGGTGTTAAACCAATCTGACATTTGGCATCTGGTACAGATTAATATAAATCATTTTTTCTAAACTGCCAATGTTTCAAATATTTGAAATAATGTAAATGTTTACAAATTTTTGAATACATTAGAAATTATATAAGACTTAAATTACTGTTACGTGGTCAAACTAATAGAGCGTTCATATAAACCATTTTTAAATCATATAGTGGCATTCGAACGAGCCGGCACAATTAGTGCGTCAGCATATGCTTCGGCACGGCTCTCCCACTCCCATGGCTTTCTTTGTTAGTCATAAAGTTCACATACCTTCGTAACTTCATAACGTTCCTTTGAGTCAAGCAATTTTCTTTCCAGGATCTAACCTAGAACCTCAATCACGCACTGAACACAGTGTAAGTGAATAAACACATTACAACGCATAGTTGTCCCTCGTGTCAGCTGATTGCAAGCAAATTATTTCATGTAATTACAGGTCAGGGATCCCTTGATATGCGCTCAACATACTAACATAGTTATGTGATAATTAAATACTTATGTTATGATAGTTATATATAAAATTAATATATTTATTGATTTTATGTCTAAAATACAAAAAAGATAAATAAGCAGTAGGTAATTTTTTTATAGTATAGTGGACAACGGAACAGGTGGGTCTCCTATATGGTAAAACATCACTGCCGCCCATGGAGAACCGCGTCGCAGTCCGCACATTGGTTGTGTTGCCGGCTTTCAAAGCTGCTTAAGCGACATTTCTAACATTTCTGCCGCCGAAGCGGTTTAAAAAGCCGGCAACACAGCCAATGCGCGGACTGTGAATCAGTTTTCCATAGGCGGTGGTGTTTTATTACCATATAGAAAACCCATCGCTCCATTGTCCGCTATACCATAAATAAATTGAGACCTAATAAAGAAAATACCGGTAATTAAGAAAAAAAGGGAGTTGATATCAAGTCGGGCAGATTTGAATATTAATCAATCAAACCAAATCTCAAGGGCACTGTGCCCTATTTGGAACCAAACAATTAAATACAAAACAATATTTGTTTGCTTTAGGCTCTTTATATACGAGGATAGTTTTTTGAAATATAAACAGGAGGCAAAGGAGTAGGAGAATCACCTAGGATAAGTGGACACGGGCATCTATAGCCCCAGATGGGTTGCGATGCCTAATAGTCAAGAAATGCCTCTACAGATAACTGATTCCATTGAGTCTCCCAGCACGGGCTGAGGACGTACATGAGCGGAAGCCCGCCTGACCCAGATGAGCCTCCTGGTCGATTGCCTCCCTATTTAAATAAAATAAAATACATTATCATTAAACTATGTATTAAACGTTAAAGAAATAAAAAAACGGACATCCTTTTAACACAACATTTATATAGTTCTCCAGATAAGTATGCAATTTTATTTACGGAAATTATTATGCAATATGAAATATGGCACCAAAACGTAATGTCACCAGTGCCCTAAATTATAAAACCATAGAGTAATAACACAGTTGTGAACCTTTGGTTCACCATACTCGGGTGAAATTAATAGTTTATCTATGATCTGGTCGTTATTATGCCAATCATTGCGTTGGCTTCCATTGAACTGAGCTAGGGTTGACAATGGTAAAAATAAATAAAAAATATTATCATTTTCACAAAAAATATTACAAATATTCCCTTTTTATTTATTTATAAAATTTTACTCCTTTTAAACAAGGTGTAGATATTATTATTAATTATAATCTAGTCACAAGGTTTAAAAGGTAAAAATTAAAAGTAACCTAAATTGCTACATAAATTATAACTCAAATTGCCTCCATGTTATCTTATTGTCTCTACTACGGTGAAGACAATTTAGTTCATATATTTATTATGTATTTTTAAAATCCGTTGTCCTGTTTAGGATACCTAGAGGATCCATTTATGAACTCTCAGCAATCCTTAAAACTGCAAATCCCAAAAAACCGAAACATTAAAAATTAGTCTTCGCTTTTGTAGGCATATGAAAACTATTCTATTTGTTAATACAGGATATCAGCTATTCTTATAATAGATTTCATCAAAAGCTGTCTATCCCTTATTGAGTCATAAATGATTTAACAAACCAGTTTGTTTTATATGTTTGCAGATTTATATGCATTATTAATCTGTAGGTATATTTTTCTCAACAACTCAAAAACATATATCTTTCATCGTTAAGGCAAGGTTCGTAAGAAACATTATCCTGCCATTTTTCTTCCACATTCCTTGCAAATCTGACTACCACGTATACGCCATTTTATATGTTTGGGTTAATATATGGTTACTACTTATAAATATATATTAGTTAGAATTTTCGAGATCAGTTCAGTGGATTCAGAGATTGCTACAACACAAAAACATCTTAATAGTTTTAGTATACATTAGAAAAAAAGACACATATTTCTGGCAACCCTAAAACAGCCAGGGGGTGTAATGCGCCAATGTATTGTGGCTAGGTTATCATCACATCTAGACTTTTGTTACCATCGTAATCAGAGACCACCCCATTCCGTATTATTGGGGGTACATTTCATCCAATGTTTTTGATAATCTTACACATCAAAAAAATCTTTTTGCCCCTCGAAAAGGATAACGGAACTTCTATTTTAATGATAAAGCGAAATTAATACGTAAAACAAAAACTTTTTTGTAAAGGATCATAAGTTATTGATCTGTGGGCAGCAACTCACGCAGATTAATTTCATGCGACTGTTTTAAATTTTACATTTAGCATCCTCAAAATATTAACAATTTTAAAATCTAAGAAATAATCCTCTTCGAAGCAAGACCCTTTTATTTGAAACCTCAAGTCAATTGACAAGTCGATTTGACAACTTTTTTAAAATTTTTGAATGTCAGATAAACAGAAATTGCAATAAGTAAAATAGAAATAATAAATATATATTATAATATAATATATAATAAATATAATATATTAATTGCAGAAGCGATCGCGATGAGATAA
>DWCF01004919.1:0-15299 GCA_018230265.1 Delias oraia | reverse complement strand
ATTTTGTAAATGAATTCCTTCGAAGTAAATAACGTTGTTTTTAAATATTATCTAAATTAATAGATCAATATTGAGTTCAAACATCCGTTCGTCGTAAGGAAATGGGATTTCCTTGCAAAACTAAGAACGCGATAAGCACGTTCTAATATTTAAAATTTGTTCAGCATTCCTATCTAAACATGAGTTTGCGATACAAAATGACACAAATAAGCTTATGGCTATTGTTGAGTTGAGAAAATGACATGGTAATTTATTTTATTTGTATTTAAAACTCTAAAAAACTAACTTATAAACATAACATAATTCAAACAAGCATTATTATCGTTTCAAATATTTCGTAACAGACCAGTGTAAGCATTAGTTCACTAGGCCGAATGAAATCTGTCAGGTTGCAACAGAATACGTCTAACTCAGACGCTAACCGAATCAGAACAGAGTGATCGCGCAACTGGGCCTCCACCAAGAATATTATTAGTGTGAGCACACAGCACAGCCAATAGTTCTGATCTTTGTCTCCGTCTCATTTTCGTTTAGTATCGCGGTTATGTTATAGCGAACAACGGAGCAGGTGGGTCTTCTATATGGTAAGAGAACAACGCCGCCCATAAACTACACTACACTCCGCGTATTTGTTGTGTTTCCGGCTTTTTACCACACATAAGCGACATTTTTAAGGCATCCGAAATCCTCACTCAGTGAAATCACAGTATCGCGAACTCTTAATCCCATTGTCTCTATACATTCCGGTCTATACACACGGGTCCTAACAGTTAAAAAAATTACAGCAAGGTTGTCGAGTCTCTTCTGATACTCAACTGATTGTAGCACAGTTCGCCTAATAGAGTCGGTTGCATTAGAATATCCCTACCTACCTATATACACAATACACATGATTATAATTTTCTCAAGCATAGGGTTAATTCATCTGTTGTTCAGATAATTGCACAGCACTCCAAATGGGTCCTTACTACTAGTGCGTTATGCTGTGCATCAATTTCTTTGTCATTGGTGAACCCCCAGCGCCATTCTCCGTAAGGACTCTAAGCTTCTATATGCATATCTGCTTATTATTTTAATTAATACATCCCTCATTCTTGTCAGTGGCTTTGTCATGGCATTGATCTATTTAAAATTTAATTTTATGTCCGGTTATTATCTAAAGTATGCAGTAGTAATGTAGGTGATAAAGTTTATCAGAATTCAAGATACGTTTAAAACAGAACGTTCATCATTTTATCAACATTATGTGGAAATTTACATGATAGAGAGCATTATTATTTTTCCATTGCCGGTGTTTACGGTACATTGTATGAAAAAATTGAGAACACTTAGAGTTTATGTGAGAATATAAAAGGGCGTAGAGACCAACAAAGAAAACACGCCTCGAATTGATATCCTCCTTTTCAGTCTTTAAGGTCAGTTAAAAAGATAAAATGTGACTGACTGATTGTATGAATTACATGAAAACAAGTTTGATAAACACGTATTCCTAATTTAGATCGATATCTATTTTTTATGGTAGTAATTGAATAGGAGGGTAACAACGACATAGTAACCGAAAACAGTTTTACAAAAGAGGTTTTTCTACGGGACGACCATAGAATAGTATTGTCATTTACAGAAACATTACTCAGCATACAAACTAATTAATATTTTCTTATTATTTCAGACTTGGGGCTTAACACCCAGTTTTTCAAAACGTCTTCTGACATTTATTCAAGATGCCATGCCTCTACGATTGAAGGAGGTTCACTTTGTCAAGGAACCTATGATATTTAACGCCGTATGGAAGATGTTCAAACCTTTTATCCGAGAGAAACTAAAGAATAGAGTAAGTAATGACCGATAATAAAATTGATAAACATTAAGTGAATTTGTAATACACGTTTGAACGTTGCATAAGTATTTTAGAGCGTCATCTATAATTTATATAAGAAACTAATAAAATTAGTTGCAGTAAATATTTACATTTCATTTTACGGTCAACGAGAGATGGAGTAATTAAAAAATATTACTGCTTTAGCAAAAAATAATATAAAGATTTTAAATGTGTCTTTAGTTTAAGAAGTAACCTTATATCGATAAAATATTTGTAATCCATTGTGTTGTACTTGTGATGTCATTCACATTAGGGTAACAAATAAACAAATTAGAGGCCAAAAGAGACTTGCCAACTCATTAAGATCTGCCCCAATATTTACTCTTTTTTGTTTATTCTTATAGTTTTTTTTATATTGGAACAGATTACTTTTATTTGAAACATTTGGATAAATTTAACTTTAATAATTTCAGATTTTCTTCCACGGTTCAAAGATGCCGTCCCTTCACAAATTCCTGAGCCCGTCGCACTTACCGGCTGACTATGGTGGTGATCTACCAGCTATTAACTATTCTGGGGCAGAGTGGTACCCGGTCATCAACGAGATATTACCGCATATACATAACTGGAACTCCTACGGTTTTGTCAAAGATTCGTAATTTAATTATAGAGTATACTAACCAGGATCAGAATGTTTAGAATTTAATGATAAATTATAAAGATGAGTCGCAATTTTTTACTGTAGCTGGGAATTTGACAATATTAACGATGCTCTGAAAAATCACGTTGCGGAAACATTTTTTTTAAACGGCAATGTCAACAATATAGAAAAAATATCAGATCTTAATGTTGTCTTAAGATCAATCCTTTGATGCTTTATGAAATCGGTCTTTTAAAGTAACTTATTTTCTGTCATTATAACTAAAAGGATTTGAACACAGTTGAAACCAAAATCATTTCTATATTATAAATTGTGCTACATTTACGTCTTGGTTAGTAGTTGCCATAGTTACGGGATATAAAATTGTAGTAAGTTGAGTATTTGTTATGATCGTTGTAGATTACTGAATACATTGAATAAGTACTAAATCTCTCACTACTTAAGAGAAATAGTACCTAATAAATTTCTTTAATTCTATTTGTAATAGCATTACTATGTTTAACAAAGCATTTTTAGTTTTAAAAATATAGATATTAATAATTAAATTGTACCTAATTTTATTTAAATTTGACAAATAAATATAAGACTTAATAAATAAAGACAATGAAATTATGTACAAATATATTTACTAATATCCTTGATACTTTCTGTACCTGTTGCTATAAATATTAAGGGTTATTCCATATTTTATTTGTAATTATTACTTTTGTGATTTTTGGACCAATATTTGTACTGTTAAGACTGTGTGACAAATGAATTATAGTGCCTTTATTATTGTTAAGAGTTTGTGATATGACTCCACATCTATGTTATCTAAAACATCTGTTTGAGCGAATTTCATGACATGAAACATATGTAATAGGGTTTAATATACGTTATTCGACAGATAAAACGGATATCAAATGTTTAATCGAAGTATTTGAGAGATATATCTATACCTACGAATTTTAAAATGAATTTCCAAAAGTGTGAGGCTGTGAAAATGCAATGCAACTTAATGACGGCGAATAGACTTCCAAAGAAGTTGTATTCTGATTTCTAACATGTTTTATTATTTCAAGATTAGTACGAGCCAAGTCAGTTTCAGTTTTTACTATCCGTAATTTTAATATTCATTTGGTTTCAAATTAATGTGATAGTTGGTGTTTTTATTTTGAATTCGATCGATTGCAAATAACCAAAGTTATACGAAGATATTTTTATAGAGAGCATAGACAAGGTGACAATTTTATCTTTTTCTTTCAATTCACACATCGAGTCTATTCATAATATCAATAAATTTTCTATGAATGTATTGTGTTAATAATCTAGAAAATATACTTGAATTGTTTGAAGTAGATTGATGTAAGAGGATTCATTATTTTTTAAAAATATATATATTAAACTTTGTGTTTAGTTCTTTAATTTCCTCTGAAAACTCCATTTTAATCTGCACTAGTAAATTATTGATTTATCAATAATTTAGGTTCATTTTGTATTATTTTCTTAGTAGTATTTGATACAATTATATTAAACTGATAACTGAGAAACTTATACCAGCAACTTATTAATGTAATATCACATATACTGCAATTCTGCATAAGAACTGGAAAAAAATATTAAGAAATAAAAACGATTTTTTTTGGTGTGTTGATAGCTATGCATATAAGTATAATATAAGGTGATATGTTGAAGAACATCGCACGACATTGACAGATTGAAACAAGTCGACGCAGTATTATGTGCTTGACCGTAAATTTATAAATACCTAATCATCACCCATCAATTTAACACTTATCTCTACAGTTGAGAGTGATTAAATATTATAATCTTTAAAGACTAAAAAAAAACTAACAGTTTAACTTTTTCCAGTTTTAGTCTAACTGGAAGTTAAAAACTGCATTGCACATTGAGTTATATTAAAGTTCATATTTAAAAATAGGATCTTATATTGTACACTATAATTTTATAATTATTATAAAGATTATTTAAAACAATGTCACTCAATGTTGGTCAGAAGACTACTCTAGCAAATGTAATGTTTTTAATATGTTTTCATCTAAAGTATAATAGGTAAATGAAATTAAGTAATTAAAAAAAATTGTTACTCATTTAATTAGCGCGCAGTGATAAGATGTTTCATAAAGATTAATATACATAGTAATTATTAATAATTGTATGGTAATCACCTTAACCTTGCCCAACGCAAATCAATTTTATCCTCAGATAGTGTTACTGCACCACGTGCTCGAATATTCGAAGGACGTGTTTTGATAATAAAATTACTCAAAAGTATTATTCTTCTGCCTTGAACTAGAGTATATATTCCTTGTTAATGATTCAATGATACCCTATTTGTTCCATGATATTAACCCATAACTATAGAAATTGTTGACCAAATTTATCACAATTCGTTTAGCCAGATTAAAATAAATAAATATTTAAATAGCGGATATATTATCAAATACAAGAAATAAATAAAATTTCTAAATTCTAAAACTGCTGCTTTTAATTTAATTAATTTATTTAAGAACTATAATTCAAATATTAATTTGAAAATGCATTAGTTTGCGATATTTATTAATTTCCTTTCACGGCTTAACAAAAAACTATCTAACATAATTAGTTTACTCTTTGGGTGCATACACTTTTTTTTTAAATTTTACTAATATATTTTATTTACTTTTTAAAACTAAACTATTTTAATAATCTTTTAATGAACGTTTTTACTGTTAGAGGAAATGAAGAACACGATGACTTAAATTTCTTCGAATTTCGCAGTAAGATGTTTTATAAATGTGACCTTTACCATAAATCAAACATGATCTCAAAAATAATAAAATTTAAATTACGGTTTACCTACTTTGTTTAGATAGTAAGAAGAGCGATGACAAATATCACTACAGAAGTAAGAGGTAAGAAAAGTAGGAATTATTCAACGTTGAACACTTCTTTGGTATCAGTTCTACCGTGCACGTACGGCTGTCTACTCAACTCTACAATTTATCTCGTCATAAGTTTTCATTTTATGCAATATTTTCATCGTTCTCGCGAAATCTGTGCTAGTTTCTTAACAAGTGAAGGGTCTGTCCACATAACTGCCGGTCTATCACGGAGTGAGTACTTTCCGCCATGTCTTTACACTATGATACTGATGGGACACCCTATATTTTGCGAGGAGGGCATAAAATAAAATTAGAAAGAGAGAATTTTACAGAAAAATATTATACAGAAAAAGCGGAAAAGGAACTCAGAGAAACACCGGAAAACGTAAAGAAAGGTCTTAAGGAACTACGAGAACTTTTAAAAGGTAAATTTGAATTTTAATAGTTGCTTGTTTTTTTAAAATTCTTTTTTCCTATATATTTATAAAAACGAATGTTGTATCTATCATTAATGTAGGTAATTTGCAAATATAATAGATAAGTACTGGTTTTATTATTACATGCATTTTTGATTTAAATTGTTAATATTTACAAAAGATAAATAAATAAATTTAATGGCTGAACCTGTTTCAAATTTTCGAACTGGTATGACATTAAAACACGTACACAAAAGCTAAAATTAATATTGTGCAAGTGAGAAGTGCAGAATTATTTACTAATTCAAATTAACAATTGTATTACTTTCAAATGCACTTTGAAGATGATTTAATTATATAAATTATTCATAACCAGTATTTATAATACGAAGAATATATTATGGATGTTTACTTATGTATAAAAAATATTTAAAATATTAATAGAATTTAGGCTTCCAAATTTCATTATAACGTTACGTACATTTTAAATAAATGAAATTTTACTTTATGTGTGTTCATTTTGTAGTTAAGCGACATAAACTATGAATAGAAATAAAAGAAAAATGATATTTTTGTAACCGGTTAGGTTTTTAGTTAAAATTAAATAAATTTATATTGCTAATATAATTTTTCCTATTTATAATTATTATTGTCATGATAGTTCATTCGGAGTGAATATTAGATACTCACATAGTTATGGAATATAAACAGGCAAAGTTTATTGCAATTTGCCTCAAAGTGAAAGTGGTTCTAGCCAGCAAAAGCAATGGAAAATTATTTGATGTTAACCTCTTACTTTCTTCTTTATAAATAAGTTAAAAGTTATTATTACAAGTATGTTTCTAACAGATCGTTATTTTGATATCTACCGTCGCGTCTTAGTACTGATCCATGTTTATGATTTGTTTTATGTTCAATAGATAGACATTTAACAGGTATCGTTCTTGTCATCTATTTTAAAAAATATGTTATTTTTTACTTTTCACAAAGGTTTTGTTACAGACCCAATATTACTTAGGTCAAGTTTGATTTTTTTAAACATATCACAAAATTAAAAGTTTGTTTAGGAGAATCAATCTTTATGAATATACAGAATATTATTTATTTAAATTATTCAAATCAACGCCGTTCTTTAAAATATTAGGTCATATATAAGTAAATTTACTCATTTATTTGACTATAAATAATGTTTACTCTATTTCGTAGGTAATTCTTTTATTAGGAATAGACTCGTAGGATTAATTCAAATTGAGAGCCTAGTAGCTTAATGGTTTTAATAAAGTACCACAAAGCGAGAGGTAATGGGTGCGAATCGGCGGTCCGTACAATTATAAATTATAATTTAATTTATAATTTATTCGGTCTCTGGAAGGGCTTGACAGTGGCCGGTCGAGTGTCTTAATACTGTCGCACCCGTGGGAGAGCCATGCTAAAGCATATGCTGACGCATTAATTAGGCCGGCTGGTCTGAAGTGATACCACGAGCTCACGGAATACTCAGCGTGAAACGGTACCTGTACTGTGTTTCGCAGAGTGCGTGAGGATATCGGGAGCCCTTAAAAATGCCGCTTAAGTGGAGTAAAAAGCCAGCAACACAGCCAATGCGTGGACTATGGTGTGGTTGTTCATTGGCGCCAGTGTTCGCTTTCGGTGTTGTCCGCTGTAGAATTAAAAAAAATAAAATCATAACGCCAATTTATATTTGATAAGTAATGTTTATTATGTATATTGAATTTATTCCGATGTTTGTATAGTATCGTCTATGTAAATTGGTTTATTGAAACCGGTCTCCTTGTCTCTAAGCTATAACCAATACCGTAATGTGTTTATAAATTGAATACAGCGTCTTTCTGTATTATCAAGATTGTAAATTAATCTGCTTATAAAAGTTTTATCCGCATCACCTTAATGTTTGTCGCTTCACAGCTGAGCGGTTTTTAAGGAATTTCGTAGCCTTCGCCATCAGTTTGCGGAATAAGCTTCCTGCAGAGGTATTTTTAAATCAGTACGACTTGGAGACATCTAAAAATAGCGCACCTATCTCTTAAAGTCCGGCAACGCAACCTACGCACCCCTTGCAAGGGCTAGGGGTGTACTTGGGTATCTACCCATTTTGGGTCCATTTTGCAAGTAGTGGCATGGTAAGCAGTTATCTAACTGCTTACCCAAAATGGATCTCGTGTTCTTTTTTTTTGTATAAATTTATCTTTTGTATAAATTTTTGTATAAATTTATCTTTTGTATAAATTTTTGTTTAAATTTATCTATTTATTTACTTGTTAGAAATAAAAAGTTGATAAATCCAAATTTTATAATGCAACATCATATTTTTTATGTATTATATATATATATAATTTTTAGTATACTAAAAATCGGAGTAATTGGATAATTGTAAACTCAAGAAGGGCAAAGAGGTTTTCATGAAAGATATCTGACTTCCTGAATTAAAATAAAAGCTGCTTTTTATCCCGCAAAAATATAGGATTATGTTTTTAATATATCGATTTTCGGGTTTGGTGGGACGAAGGATTGCTGAGGGATAACAATTCCACCCGTAAGATGCCCATAAGTACCGGGCAGGACGACTTCCGCCGGCTCCACTCACTAGTTTTTATAAAACTCAAAAAATATTTCATTTTCTCTAAGACCTGTTTTGTTCAGGTTATATTACAAAAGTAACTGATTTTTAAAATAAATAAGTACTCCAGTAATAAATCGATAGGTCACAAAGCAACATACGTAATGTCTACTTCTGTGAGATACAAATGATAATTAATTATACGCGACCTCAGAGAGATCAGAGTATCAATTAGGTTTCTTGTTCTCGTATCCTATATTGATAAACGATTGAGATATAAATTCATAAAAGAATCTTTTTTTTGTCAGATGTACATCCAGTATACAGTGAATAAAAATAGCGAAGTGGTTTCATATCTCTACCACGAAGCGAGAGGTATTGAGTTCGAATTCTAGTCCGAACAAATATATATAATATATATATATATATATATATATTTATAGTAAAGCGGATAACGGAGCAGATGGGTCTCCAATAAGGTAAGAGAACACCGCCGCCCATGAACAACCGCGCCACAGTCCACGTATTGTTTGTGTTGTCGGCTTTTTACGCCGCTTAAGCGGCACGTTCAAAGGCCTCCGATATCGTCACTCACTCTGCGATACACAGTACAAGTTTCATTTCACGCTGAGTATTCTGTGAGCCCGTGCTATCACTTCGGACGAGCCGGCCCAATTTGTGCGTCAGCATATGCTTCAGCATGGCTCTCTCACGGGTGATAACTTTAATTTTAATTTTTACGGTCCTTGGATAAGTGTCTTAACATTGGCACGTAGGAGAGCCATGTAGACGGTGACTCACCAATTGGCCGGCTCATTTCAAGCGGTACTAAAGGCTCACGGAATGCTCATCGTGAAACGGTACTTGTACTGTACTTCTCTGAGTGAGTAAGGATATCAGAGGCGTTTGAAACTATATATGCAGTGTAAAAAGCGGGCAACACAAACAAAGCGCGGACTGTGGAGCAATTGTACATGGGCGGCGGGGTTCTTTTACCACAAAGTGAGACCGTCGAATAAAAACGGTCGAGGACGTAGCTATGAAACTTTTGTCAAAAGAGAAATGCGAGCGGTGTGGCAGACGTCAAGCGAAGTCGCCACAGTTATAGTCTGTATTACTATAGGTATATATCGTTTGATTGAGAACGAACACATGAACGTGGATTCTGCATCAAATGATAGCGTGTGGCGCTCTCTATACAGTTACCATTGTAATACCAGAGTAGGCTTAAATATTATTTAATAGGTTATCGTAATAATCAAGTAAAAAATTATCAATTACTGTATAATAAATAAAATACTATTAAACTTATCTGTTTTATTGTGTATTTTCAGGAGAAGCAAACCTTCTTATACCCCTTGAAAATGACGCTTTTCTGATGAAATTCCTGCGACCGTGCAAGTTCTACGCAGATAGTGCTTTTAAACGGGTAACATTAAATATACGTTTTAATAAAAAGTTACATAAAAACTTTGTAATATACTCTTAGATAATATATATAAAATACTCCTAGACAATCAGAGAGCCTCGTAGCTTAATGGTTTTAAAAATGTACCACGAAGGGAGAATTATCGGGTTCGAATCCCGATCCGGAACAATTATAATTTAGTTTGAGCCGAGTGAGTGTTTTAATACCGTCGCACATATAAACCAAAACTGTATACAAAAACTGTCTGCCTTAGTTTGCTACTACATAAGATAGTTCTAATATTGTATACATATAGAGCTTTTTCGATTGTCAGGTGAAAGCGTATTACAAATTCCGGGTCTCGTTTGCCAATTACTGCCAAGATCTGACACCGAGCGCTGTTCAGTCTGCTTTTAAGCACTCTGTAGTTTCTATGCTCTCCCCCAGAGATGAACAGGGACATCGCATACTGCTTGTGGAATCGGGAGGTATTTAAATATTATTAATCTCATAGCCTCGATATTTATCAATAAGTAAGTATTTATTGATAAATAATTTTTGGTCAAAACTTATTTTAACTTCCAGGAAGTTAATATTCATAATAACTTTAGTATTAAAACAATTATCGAATTGTTGAAATAAAATTACTCACACGAAATATACCTTACTCGAATTTTACCTTATAAATTTTTTCGAAAATGACCTTACGATTGTGTATATTATTAGTTTGAGTATAGTAATAATATTGAAATCAAAATATAAATACATACTTTCGCACCTATTAAAAAGACAATCAAAATCTGAAGGAAACTGGACATTATAATGTGGTTTAATATTTTAGTGGGAGCGTCCTACGTGCTCCACTCTGAGTAAATCGCTGACACCGTATGAAAATTTATCAAAAAAATATTTATTTGCTAAATTTTCATACCTTTGGATGCCCGTGAACCCCTAGGTCCTCCAGCTAAAGACGACCTTGGTTTGACTGATTATTACGGCTTCTTTTAGGACGTTGGAAGCCGCGTGATGTACCACTTGCGGAGGTGTTCCGTGCGGTCCAAATATGTTTGGAGTCGGCAGTAGAGGAGCCTCGAACACAAGTGTCTGGGGTCAACGTAATTATCAACATAAAAGATCTTTCACTTTCACAGATAATGCATTACACTCCGTTCTTTGCGAAAATGGTTGTGGATTGGATACAGGTATGCCGTTTACACTATCATGTCTGCAATATGGGTCTACTATATAATGAGAGAACACCACCGCCCATGGACAACCGCGCCACAGTCCGTACTTTAATTGTTTTTACGCCGGTTAAGCGGAATAATTCAAGGGCCGCCCATATCCTCACTCACTCAACGAAACACAGTACAAGTACCGGTTCACGCTGAGGATTTTTGAGCTCGTGGTATCATTTGGGTGAACCGGCCCAATTTGTGCGATAGAATATCCTTCACCATGGCTCTCCCACTTGTGTTACCAATTATTACTATAACAGCCATATAAAGAATTCGTTTAAGATATTTTGCTTCTGCATAACTATTTAAGGCTTGCAATGTATATTTTTCAGGATTGTATACCAGTTCGACTAAAAGGAGTGCATATAATAAATCAGCCATACATTTTTAATATGTTATTTGCAATTTTCAAACCGTTCTTAAGTACAAAACTGCGTTCGCGTATTCATTTTCACGGTTCGGACACACAATCATTATTGAAATTGATAGATGCTTCTCAGTTGGTAGCCAGGTTTGGTGGTAATCTTCCCGAAAACGAGGATGATGGGGAGATCATGTGGAAAATGCTGTGCTATTATGAAGACGAATTTAAAGGTATCCAAAGTGCGCTTTTTAACATTCATCAGGAACATTTTGTTTCACAGAACTGATTGTTAAGAGAATTATTCATAAATATTTAGGTCATTTTGAACTCGCTGATATTGGCTTCAACATTATTCTATCACCAGAATGAAACTTGAGTACATATTATATACACACAAAGTATTAATATTATTTAATAAAATTTATTTATTTTCAGCCAAATGTCGTCAAGGTTACGTCAGCAATAATAATAAATGAATGTGGATCCATATTTAATTTTAAGATGCATAATGATAAAGAAAATTAAAAAAGAATTATATCGCTGAATCTGAATTGTCCATTTGAATATAATTTATGTATCGATTAAAAAACTGATGGACTTTTGGGATTGTGTCTTGAAAAAGGTTTTAATGGTTACGGTAATAAAATACAATATTTTTATAATCTGTGTTTATTATTCAATTTGAATTAATACAATAATTATAATTGATATGTAATTTTACTTAACAATTATTTTAAATTCTAGAAGTTATCACTTTATTTAATAAATATATACTAACTCTATGTAAAGATCCAAACATAACTGATTACCTTTAAATATTATTGTCAAAACCCTGTTTTCCCAAGATTCCCGGATATATGATTCAATCCCTACCGCAACTTACAAATCTGTATATGTATTTTAAAATATTTTGAACTACATAAGGCAAGGGTGGCATGAAATTGAATTAATCAATAAAACTTAACATTCCAAATAAAAACTATAAAAAATTCAAATTAGAATCACCTTTGAATGATATCTTATTTGTAATTAATTTATTTTTTAAGATCTTTATACACAGTATTAAACTTAATGCTCATGAAAATATATTTGTATCAAATTCATCAAACATGTTTAAAAAAACCAAAAAAATACTCTTCCTTTTTCTTAGGATAGATAAAATACTTCACAGCCTATATTTTAAAATAGTCATTGTATAAAAATAAAACATAATTAATTTTACTGTTAAAACTTGAATGGAATGTGATATCATTATATACTTAATTATTTAGATTTCTCAATGAGTTTAGTAATAAAATATAAGTAAAGCGTATACTTAAAGCCATCCCTCAATTGTATAGTTCTGCACAAATTATTTTGCAAATCTATTAACAGTTTTTTTACGTTTTTAGACATGAGATGTGATGTGTCAGATTATTAATGTCAACTTATTAATACAAAGTACCTAATTAACTAAATAAAAGATTTGTCAAAAGTATAAATGAGATATTTGTTCGAGTAACATTATATATATCAACTTAAATTAATTATTAATATATCTTTTAATTCGAGCGTTCAGATGTACAAAGTAAGTTAGGTGCAAAGTAGCCTAGATTTTGTTCCATTATCACATTTATATAGGCTTTGTAATATTGTGACTTATTATTTTCACAAACAACCGTGGGAGAGCCATGCTGAAGCAGATGCTGATGCCTTAATTGGGCTGGCTTGTCCGAAGTGATACCACGGGCTCACAGAATACGGCATACAGATTACGGGCTACAGATTATCCGAAAGATCACTTACTTTTCTTGTATCCGTACGAATTTATCGCTGAAATGAAAAATAAATAATGTGATTTGTCTATTGCGTTGCATTGTTCTTACATTACGTTGCGTTATGTTACTAGGGATATGTTTTGTATTTTCTTTTACTTTATAAACACGATTTTCGTTAATTTGAGATTTAGTCTTATGTATTTAGTATATTTATAAGACTACATTAAACCAGCTTCTATATTGAATACAGTTATGTCGATTATTGTTCTAACATTGGCTTTTATATTAAAATTAGTATAGATAAAACAAAAATACAGTTTAACAATATTGAAAAGATATAGTGAAAGCTTATATTTGACACTTAAGTGATAGTTAAAATGACGATTTGTACTAACCCAGAAATTCCTTATCACAATGTAATAACAACTCTAGCCACTGCGCTCCAGTCACGTCAGGTATATTCAAATTGCCGCCATATTTATCCGGCAGACATTTAGGATTTATATACTTGTATAAAAGTTCTCTGTCATTTCCCAGAAACGCTATTCGTGACCGTAGCTTTTGCTGCAGTAGAGGCTTGAAAAGTTGGAAAACCATATTGAAGATATACGGCTGGTTAATGATATAGAACCCTTTGATTCTTGCAGGGATACATTCCTAAAGCAAATAAATAAATGAAATATTATTATATAATTAATGTATGTACTAAAACTATCATTTCTCTTAATAACAGATCGAACAAATCTAAGTGTAAAAATCACAATATATAAAAATGAGAAAGTTTTGGCCATATTATAAAAGTAATTTTAAAAAAGTCCCTACAAATAAGATTAAATTTAAAATACAACACTACAATTATTGAGAACTTGTTACCTATATGTGTTCATAAATATGTATTGCTAATATTCATCATCTGTAGGCCTAAATCTTTTCAAATATTATTATAGGGATTTAGACTGAGTTTAATATTTTACCTGTAGCCAATCTACAATTCTTTTAGCAAATTGAGGAGTAAACTGCCACACTTGCTGCATAGACAGACCGTCCATGTCAAATATGACTACAGCACCACAGATTTGCGTCTCTGGTTCCAACATAGCAGCTTCTAGAAATAGTACGCATCCTTTAAACACTTCATCCAGGCTGCACTGATTGTGATTCCATTTTTCTGAAAAAAAAAGAAACATTATAATAATTCACTCGTGGGAGAGCCATGCTTAAACATATGCTGTCGCAGTATTAGGGACGGCTCGTCCGAAGTGATACCATGGGCTCACAAAATACTCAGCGTGAAATAGTAGTTGTACTTGAAACGGTGCCTCTATTGTTTTTCACAGAGTGAGTGAGGATGTCAGAGGCCCTTAAATTTTTCTCTTAAGCGGCATAAAAAGCCGGCGACACAACAAATGCGCGGAATGTGACGCGGTTGTTTAGGGGCGGCGGTGTTCTCTTACCATATAGAAAACCCACCTGCTCCGTTGTCCACTATAACATAAAAAAATAACATGTAAGTAATTTAATATTTGAAAGCCGATTTGCAAATTTAACCCACACATAAACTATAAAAAGAAGAAGAAATCATATTTTTACGTAAGAGTAATATAAAATACCATTTTTTTCAGAATTAAGAATACCTAAGTGAAATAGAGATGAACAAATTTCTGTTTCATATTCAATTTATTCAGCTATTTTATTTTCCCAGACAGGTGATGAGTTTTTTTATGTTTTTATGTCTGTACCATTTTTTACAATTTACGAATTGAATAAATCATGACGCCATGATGATAGCATTTTTTACAACAACGTAATTGTTTGAGTTTTTTACACTACGAAATAGCCATACAATTTGAATAATTTTTGTGCCGAACAGGAAACGTATGCAGTCATTAGTTTTTTTTATTGTAATCTAATTACGTTTAATTTTACTCATTTTCATCAATTGTTATACCTATGCTAGGCAACTTGACTAAGCGTCTGCTGAAATTCTAAGGGACGTAATTAAAAGTAACCTAAGTGTTTCAAGTTTCATAATATTATTTTTTAATTTAGAAATAGTTCGAACAGTTTACCTGTACATTATATAACCGGAAACTAAACATTACATCTTGGCTTCCATTCTGGAATAACTTTATTAATACTTAATATACTTTTCATAATTCTCAAAACGTAAATATAATTATTTAAAAAAACTTAA
>DWCF01004918.1:0-15300 GCA_018230265.1 Delias oraia | reverse complement strand
CTATTTTTTTTTGGCAGTGATTTTTGGAATTTCTCATTAAACCTTTCGACATATTTTAGAAATCTGGTTGGTCTTTAATCCTCGGGAGCGACGCGGCGCCGCCAGGCCAGCCCACGCGGCGACCCACTGCGCCACAATCAACGTTCAACTCTACCCTACCGTGCCCTCTACGGTACGTACATGGTGCGTGTCCGTGCTGAGATAACGTATCCGACGCATAACTTTCTTAATTTACGACTATCTTGCGTCGATAAATTACAAATACCTATGAATTCCTTTGTTTTGAGCGAGGCGAGAGGTATCATCGAGTCAAAAAAAAACTAAACTTATAAATTATACGGTCTGTAAAAGGGATTAAAAGTGGCCGGCGGAGTGTCCTAACACTGTTGCATCCGTGGGAGAGCCATGCTTGGCCACATGCTGATGCATTTGTTGAGCTGATTCGCCCGAAGATATACACTCGATATATATGGCGGGATACTCGCCACCGGCTCACACAATTCTCAGCGCGAAACAGTCCTTATACAGGAAGTCGCCGAATGAGGCCATCGACATTATACCGCTTAAGCGGCATAAAAAGCGTGTATTGCGGCGCGGTTGTCCATGGGCGGCGGTACTCTCTAACCATATAGGAGACTCACCTGCTCCGTTGTCCGCTATATCATAAAAGGAATTGCAGAATAATTACGAAACGATAGTCGTCTATAATTAAACTATTAAACGCTCAATGATCTCACAAATAAAAGACATCAAAGAACACCTCTGCTCGTAAAAATGTACAGTGTATACAAGAAGCGCAAGTAAGTAAACACAACAGGCGACTACTTTACGAGTTATAATTACATCGACACACCATGCTTTATGCGAATTATCTCAGAACGGACCGCAAGCAGTGCGGCGCTGTGCCAAGCAAATTTAAAAAACTCAAACTAATAAATGCACAATACAAAAAAAAATCCTTGTTTACGGGTTTTTCGTTTTTTAATATTTAAAATTCATAAATATTTTACTGTGTTAGTCATGCTATTTATAAATAGGAAAGTAAGTTTTGAATAATTGCATTTGTGAAATTGCAATTATAGAACACTCAGAATATGGTGTCATAAGTTTGGTGTTTGAAAGAAAAAACCCTTAGACAATTTTTAATTTGATTCGACTATGAAAAGAGTAGCGTGAAAGAATCATACCATGTAATAAATAAGACACTGTGCGAAATAAAATAAATAATAAAAATAATTCTACGCACTACTGCATTATTAAATAATGACGAAACATTTTTTACTCTGTATATTACATGACAATGATTTCATACACAATTAATATAGAGATCCAATTCCGTTTACTACAGATTTTAACAAAATTTATTAAAAATTACTTTCACATGGTTATTTTTTAATATAAAATTAAATTCTTTTTGGTCTTTTGAATATTAACAAATAACAACCATGTGAAAGTAATTTATAGTAATTTTTAATAAATTTCGTTTCATAAACGGAATTAGACCTCTATAGTAAGACCTTTAAATTAATGCAGAATACACATAACGATAATATATGATAAGAACATGTAAGTGAATACTATGTTACACTACACACTATAGAAATTAGTGATGATAATATAAATAAATACAATGGTAATATATGGTATATACTTATGGTAAATATAAGTAATGTATAAAACATAAAATAAAAACCACAAAAAATATTATATTTATATATTCGTTGTTTATTTGATCTCAGTTATCTTTGTCAGTTATTTGATCTCAGATTTCGATTGAATGTGCATTTAAGTTATAAAACAGTTATTGAAATATTTATTTTATATTTGATCACATAACTGAACAAATTTTTACGATGTTTCTCAGAATTGTTTATTTCAAAGAATAGGCACAACGCTTACGTGTCACAAATTATATTTCTATTCTGTGTTCACGTTTAACCACTTAAACATTGACTAGAATTGATTACTGAGTAAAATTTTCTAAAAGCCTTAACGATGAAAGCACACGAGTCAACCAAATAAAATCCTTACAGTTAAAGAGAAAGATCTGTAGCTGTCTAAGCGGCATTTTCGTTTATTTGAAGAAATCGTTGCTAAAAGGGTGGACATCACGATGTACACAGATAACAATACTAGAACACTTGAACTTTTAAGAAAGAAATTTTCTTACTGGACTTTTTTCCAATTCCAAGTATTTATTGGGTAAAATTGTATTGTTAATCTGTTTACTAAATGTTTTTGATACTATGCGACTGTCAGATAATGTGCAACGTTTATGAATATAATTATATTGTAATTAATGATTTGTTTGTTTAAATTACAAAAAAATCTAGTTATACTAGTTTATACAGTTATATCAAATAGTATTTTTGTTATAAAATCAGTAAAAAACAAGCAGGAGGCTCACTTAGGGCAAGCGGTCATCCCGCTCATCGACACCCCTAGACCTTGCAGAGTCGCGAGTGCGTTGCCGGACTTTAAGGAATGTGTACGCTCTTTCTTGAAGGTCCCCAAGTCATATTGGTTATTATTATTTGCCCCTCTATTAGTCCCTCGTGTACTAAAACGAGTATGCGTTGTACCTATTCAATGTCCATTTATTTACGGAAATTAGGTCAATTGTATGTTCGAATGTAGGCGGTACTCACGAGTGTCTGGGGTGTGCGAGGAGTGCGGCCGGATCTCGATTCTTTATCTCGCTCTCTCGCACCGCTTCTGTCGTTGTCTTAAATGCCGAGTTGTGCACGCTGAAAACGACATCGTAAACATTTAGCTTCAGAAACGGCGTAAACTTTAAAATATATTATTTTCTACTCCACCAGTGTAGTAAATACGTAGCCTAACACGACAGTTACCAACTGATCATTATATTCTACGAAAAATAAATAATTTTTTTATCCGTTTTTGAAAAATCAAAATAGTAGTATAGTTATTATTATAGTATTAGTATAGTATAGGAGTCATAGTAATAGTTAATCTTTTACTTTATATAATAACCAGAATACTAGGTGAACTTCGTGTCATCTACATAAATTTCTATTGGATTACATTCTTGAACCAGTCAAAATATTACTATACGGACACCTATTAGAAACTTATCGGAAAAACAGAAAATCACGACTGAATAAACAGATAATTTTCAAGAAAATAATATTGTTTTTATAAATTAAACATCTTTCAAGTTGAATAAAACTTCAGTGTGCAAAGATTTATTGAAATCGGTTCAATTTCAAGAGTCCATTGTGGACAAATCACGTGACACAATTATATTCTAAATACATATATCTTAAGATGGGAACGATATTTTTAATGAGTCCAAACTACTGGTTGTAATGAACTCCTGATACATGTTTCTATAATTGATATAAAGCAATAGAATAAATAACTAAATATATTACTATTATAAATGCTGCACGTTACATTAAAGTTAGAGTTACTATATTAAGATTTCCATTAGTTTTTTCTAATACAATTATATTCTATATAAATGATTAATTTTATGAATTCCAAAGCAGTTAAAAGAAAATATACTTCAAAACACGCACATGACTCGCGCAAAATGCGCGCTCAAATAGTCGCATACATTTTATGGTTTTCTCTTTCTTCTTCTTCAATGTTAGACGCCTTATAATCACTAGTCCGAAGCTTTTCATTATTCTATCTATTCAAAGAAATATTATTATAGTTATATCATTTAAAATCTGATTTCCGACATACAGTCTACCACCGAAATCATTGCGCGTCAGTTATGTCTCGATAGTAGTATGTAAAAGCTAAGCTATGTGTATTTATATATTTGTTACTACCTCACCTCGAGAAAACTGTTTAGTCTTATAAATTATAAAATACTAATATCGTTTTTAAATATTGTAGAAGGGTAATCATCATCAAAAAAAATGGATTGGACCATTTATCTGAAATGCACTCTAAATTACATAAAAAGCAGTCGACTCGTTTTGGTGGAGTTTCGCAACAAACTTCGCGACACGAGAACTTTATATATAAGGTTAAGGCTCTTTTAAAATTAAGAGATATAGTCAAGGGTGTGTGGTGAAATATGAGAAAATATTTGACTCACACAGTGATGAGAAGGTCCGGTATGAGTGTGGCGATGGGGATCAGCAGCAGCGCGAACCAGAAGAGCAGCGAGCTGAACACCATGCGATCCATGCCACGCATCACCGCGCCTATGAGGATCGCCGGGTACAGGTTACTGCCCAACAATACAACGATCAGTTAAAACCCAGCGTCATGGTATTATGCAAGACTGCTCGAGCAGGAGGCTCTTTCATTTTCATAGTATTAGCTGACCTGTAGACTAATATAAAGATGATCCAAAGCGCTAAAGAACCCCAGATGGACACGTGCGTCACCCACGTCCAGGAATGCGTCGCCAGGCCGGCCTTCAGGCATACCGTCGCCACCACATACTGTAATAGATTGATCATTGAAAAACTTTACAAGTTCTTTCAAGTCCATCTTTGTTTATTCGTAATACAGTCCGCGCATTGGTTGTATTGGCGATTTTTTACGCTTAGGCGGAATTTTAAGGGCCTCTGATATCCTCACTCAGCGAAACACAGTAGAAGTACCGTTTCAAGTACAACTACAATTTCAGGCTGAGTATTCTGTGAGTCCGTATCACTTCGAACGAGTCGGCCCAATTAGAGGGTTAGCATATGCTTTAGCATAAGCATATTAAGACACTCGCCCGGCCACTGTAAAGCCCTTCCATACACCGATTAAAATATAATTGACCGGACCGGGATTCGAACCTGACACCTCTCATTAGACTCTAAAACTAGTAGACTTATAAAACCAATTAGCTACGAGGCATAAAAGATGTTTTTAACTCAAAAATCTCCCGTGAGAGAAGTTACGAGACCAGTTAACTACACATTACGTTACCGTGTAGACGAGGTTTCCGAGGACCAGGTAACCGCCATCTTTTCCGTTGGACCAGAGCACATGGTGCGAGGTAAGAAGCATGGGCAGCCAAAACAGCAGTACCGAGTGAAGCAGTGCATTTATAGCCCATATCCAGAACACACGCACGTTAAACAGCAAACCCTGCTGCGACGGCACGTACAGTATTGGGTGCTGTAAACAGAAATGAAATATATTTACTCAACAAAATTACAACGGCAACGCACCCGCGTCTCTGCAGGGGCTAGGGGTGTCCATGGGCGGCGCTTGGCCTAGCTTTGAAAGATCGCACGCCTTGGCAGGGAAAGAAGAATTAGCTTGACGGCTCTCAGAGATTGAATAATTTATTGTCTTTTCAAAATCAAATTTACACTATTTTGAATATAACTAACGTTTGATTTAATTTAAGTTTATTATTTTAAATCACCTCATTTATTGATCACTACAATAATAAAGACATTATTGACGTAAGCAACGCGAAAATCACTGGTTTTAAAACACCTCTGGACCAATTCAGACGACTTATATAGCAACACAATAATCTGTTTTTATACTTTTTAATAATATGTTACTTAAAACAATACTTCTAATGTGTTTTGATGAGTGAGTGAGAATATCAAAGGCCCTTAAAAATGCCGCTTGAGCGGTGTAAAAAGCCAGCAACACAAACAATGCGTGGATTGTGGCGCGGTTGTCCTTGGGCGAAGGTCTTACCATATAGGAGACCTACCTGCTTCGTTGTCCGCTATACGATAAAAATTCAAATTATGATTAAATTTTACAAAGACAGAATTCATATACATAGTACCAGTTACAATATATTAAAATATATACCTTTCTCTGTCGATAGCGAAATTTTCTATGAAATATTTGGTGTTTAGTTTATAATGAAATACGTGTCTTACCCGGATCATGATTTCTGGCGAGCATATCTTATCAAAGAGCCCGATGGCGAAAGGCGGAAGTGCCGTGAATATCACGTTGTAGAAACCTATCGTCCAACGTTCAAAAAGAATCTGACCAGACCTAGAACAAATATTTTATTTCAACTGTAAAAACGCTTTCATTATTGCGAGTTTGTATATTTCTTTTATTGGCGAACTAGTGAACAATTTTCGGCTCCAAAACAAGTATAAAATCACTGTGTATAATTGAATAATAAAATTATACCCGCTGGAGAGCCAGGGTAAAACATATTTCTGATAATGTAGATGAAAGCTGACGCACGAATTAGTCCGGCTCTTCCGAAGTCATACCACGGACTCACAGAATAATAAGCGTGAAACGGTACTTGTACTGTTTCGCTGAGTTAGGATGCCGGATACCGGCATCACAACCAAGGCGTGCACTTTGACACGGTTGTCCATGGGCGGTTGTGTTCTCTTACCATATAGGACACCTGCTCTGTTGTCCGCTACGCCATATAAATGTTAACACTCTTCTTCAGCGTCACCCATGGACAAACTCGCCACAGTCCGCGCATTGGCTGTGTTACCGGCTTTTAATGTAACTTAATCGACAATTCTAAGGGCCTCCGATATCCTCAATCACTCAGCGAAACACAGTAGAAGCACCGTTTTAAGTACCATTTCACGCTAAGTATTCTATGAGCACCAGATATCACTTCGGACAAGTTGTTCCAATTAGTACGTCTGAATAAGCTTCAGTATGGCTCTCCCACGGGTAAAAATTAATGATTATTAATTATTGATACAGTTTTAAAGTATTGTACTAACCATGCAGAATAAATTGCGAACCACAATTCGATAACGTAAAGGCAGATGTTCTTGTAGAAGGAGTAAAGAATGAGTTTGCTGATGCGACAGTAATTCCAGGCGCCGTGTACCAGCAGCAAACGAAGTAAGAAACGGAACTGGAAATGTATTTAATAAAATCAACGCCTTGAGGCCAATACAGCTCATAACTGAATTCAAATTAAAACATAAAACAATGGTTATTACTGGATGTATTACAATACTAATATTTTTGTATGGTATAGCGGATAACGGAGCAGTCTGGTCTCCTATTTGGTAAGAGAACACCACCGTCCGTGGACAATCGTGCCAAAGTCCGCGTATTGGAACGTTGTATGTAGCCGTAATTTTACGTCTCTCAAGCGGCATTCTTAAGGGCCTCTGATTTCAAACACAATAGAAGTACCGTTTCAAGTAAAACTACAATTTCACAGAGTATTCTGTGAGTCCGTATCACTTCGGATGAGCCGGCCCAATGAGTGCGTTAGGATATGCTACCCAAGGGTGCGAGAGTATTATAACACTCGCCCGGCCACTGTAAAGCTTTTTCAAACAACGAATAAATTATAAATTAAATTGCAATTGTACGGACCGGGATTCGAACCCGATACCTTACGCTTCATGGTCCACTTTTTTAAACCATTTAGCTACGAGGCTCTCAATTAACCCTCATTACGTAACATCAAGTGACATGTAATTTGGTTATCAAGAAATAATTGTATTGTATTGTATAACTTCTACCTGCGCGATGCTGTAGTCGGAAGCGCAAACTGCCTGTAACCCTTCAACCCCAGAGATGCCGACGCCGACAGACGCGCGTTGGATCATTGCCACGTCATTTGCCCCATCACCGATCGCGAGAGTCACCGCGCCCGTCGCTTTCGACACCATGTCTACCACCTGAAATATTTAAAATACTTTTGATGTAATTGTTTTAAGACAGCGAAATACGGAGCAGCTGGGTCTCCTATATGGTAAGAGAACGCCGCCGCCAAAAGACAACCGCGCCACAGTTCGCTCCTTGGTTGTGTTGCCGGCTTTTACGCCGCTTTTTGAACGCAATTTGACTGTCCCCGCTTGCCGTTCTCACAACATTTATAATCAAGATGAAGTTAATTGTGATATTTCGAACAACTACTTGCGAAAAATAGTTATTTTATTAAAATATAAAAAAATATGAAAATGACCTCGGCTTTTTGTATGGGCGAAACGCGGCAGCAAACGACCACCTTGCAAGAGATACACAAGTCAATGAAGTCTTTCTTGAGATCGCAGCCCATCGCGTACTTGAGCGTCTTGCCGTCGATCACTAGCGCCACCTCGTTCTGTTTACGCAAACCTTCGCCTAATTCCACGCAATGCCGCGACAGACTCTCCCGCGTACCCTGAGAATATATTTATTATTAAATAAATGATAAGAGATATAGATAAATCAAATTTAGAACAAGCACGTAAAAATAAATTTACATTTCTTGTAAGCAAATATTGCCACACGCGTTTCAATCGACGTAGTTATAAAATTTAATATATAAAATTATCGTGTCCATGTGTATGTAGTCTCTTCCGAAACGGCTTGACCGCTTCTCATGAAATATTGAGCGCATATTGGGTAGGTCTGACAATCAGACAATTATTTTACATACCCCTAAATTTTGTTTGTATTTTTATATTTAATGTTTGTATTTTAATTTTTTTTGTATTTTTTTAAGGGTTATAATGAAACTGATAATCATGGGACACGACCGTTTCCCATTTGAGTTTTTTATGATGCATTATAAAAATACATACAATCTTACATTTTCACCCATCTACGATCAATTCCAATTCGTTAATAGGGATATTAGTCCACTATAATGAACGTGGCAAAATACAGTTTACCCGGGTCAGCAAGTATTTTAAAAATAAATATTACGAAAGTGTGCAATTAATTTGTATTTTAAATGGCAAGAAAATGTGTTCATACGTCTAAGCTGTCTTCGTTGAGCACTAGCAACGGCATCGCGGGATGTATAAGCCTCGCAGAATGGGCGATGTTAATGGCGGTCTCCTGCTTATCGCCAGTTAGAACCCAGACGTTGATGTTGGCCTTCAGAAGAGACGCTATTGTGTCTGGCACACCATCCTGTAAATGTTACATATATAGATAGCTATTTATTACTAGTATTAAACTAGCAAATGTTAGGGAGTAAAAATCAGGAGGCAAACGACCACATCTCATCTAAGACAAGTGATCGTAGATCATGGAAACCCCTTAAGCACCGCTGGGCTGCGGGTGCTCTTTAAGTTACGCTTTTTCTTTAAATATCAGTTCAAGGTTCTGTGGTATTAATTATTGATTCCACAAGTTACGACAATTTATTGCTTATCTATATATATAAAAATGAATACCACTTTTCGTTGTAAATATATAACTCAAGAACTGGCTTACGTATACAAATAAAATGTTTAGGCTTTGATCGGACCATTTAGTAGATGGTTTACGAAAAGTTTGCACAAAATCTGTAAGGCAGTTCTGCATTTATGACAAATTTTTGTAACAAATGTATTCAATATATGGCGGATCATTTCGTTAATGAGAATTTTGCAGTCAAATTGAAACTTTTTCGACGTAGCGAAGCACGTTCCGGGTTGCAAGTTTTTTTTTTTAAATGATATACAATGAATAATCTTATTTACATAATACTTTTGTAATTATTTAATGTTTAGTGTGTGAACTGTAAGCAATGTGCAATGCGGCAGCAACGTAAGATTATGACTGCATACCTGTAATTTATCCTCAATAGCGGTAGCTCCAAGTAATCTCAAATTGTTCTCGATCAATAAAGCAGCCTCTTCAATTTTTTGTTCTCTATCCTGTATCGCTATACTGGCTTTATGGTACGTATTCGCCCAGTCCTATAATAGAAATACATAAATATAATAAAGTGTGTAGTGGTTCATATAAGATTTAACATTCAAGCAAATTTTTTAACAATTTTCTCTTGTAACTTTATTGTTGAAAACTTTAAATAAGATTATTAATGTAAGGTCCTTAATAAAATATCTTAGAAACAGAAAGAATTGTGTCGTTTCAACATAGCGTACCTTATATACGTTCTCTGGTATATTAGCAACAGCAAAAACGAGTGTTCGGAGGCCTTCAGCGGCGAATTGCGAGAGATGATCGAGCGTTGCGGCCGCGTAAGGCGCCGAATGCGGGCCGCCCGCCAAACGCGGATAGATCACACTATCCGCACCTTTGCAGAACAATTTAATTTCACCTGCAACGTATTAATTCTATTAATATCCAATAAGAAGTAACAGGAATTAATTTTGATAAGTAATGCGTTGATTTAAAGACTAAATTTTTAATACCTCCGTGGACTATTGTTATGGTCTTTTTTTTAAATGGTAGCAAACGAACAGGAGGCTCACCTAGGTCAAGCGGTCCTCCGCCCATAGACAACCCCAGCCTTTGCAGAGCCGCGGGTACGTTTCCGGCCGCCCTAGCGGACAATATCTCCTATATAGTAAGAGAACACCGCCACCTATGGACAACTTTGCCACAGTCCGCGCATTATGTTGCCGGTTTTTTACGCCGAGAAAGCGACATTTTTAAGGACCTGCCATATCCTCACTCGTACCGTACTGTACGTAGAAGTACCGTTTCAAGTAAACCTACCACTTCACGCTGAGTATCATATGAGCCCGTGGTATTACTTCGGACAAGCCGGCCTATTTAGTGCGTCAGCATGGCTCGCCCACGAATTCAATTGTACTCATTCACGAATTCAATTGTTCAATTGTACTGAGTCAAAGTGTACTCATGGTGTGCATTACAATGGCAACGGATATTCCAGACTTTTTATCTCATTTCATCAAATTTCTTAACAGAATCGAGTCCATTTACCATTAGGTGCACGCACGATGACTGACATTCGTTTCCGAGTGGACGTGAAAGCGATGACGTGTAGAACAGCGTACGTGAGCCTCTCGCCACGTGCTAACACTGTCACTGCCGTCGGCGTCCGCGTCTCGAATACCCATCCGTAGCCAGCTGCCCCAAGCACCAACGCACGCTCATCTGTCCGCAACATAATATTTAACATAAGAACTCTATTTAAAACTGTTTTTTATGGTAAAGCAGGCAACGGGTATCCACTATGAGGGAACTGCCGTACGTGGACAACTCAACTCCGCTCTTTGTATGTAATTTTTTTATCCGGAGCGGAAATCGAACCTGATACCTCTCGCTTCGTGGCGGGCTTATAAGACCACTTAGCTACGAGGGTATTAAAGTTGTGTACGTTCCGAAATCAGGAGGAGATTAGCCAAAAAACTCACAACACGTTTAATTTGTAATCAATTCAGTTTAGTTATGTATTGCCATATATATATTCTCGCATCTGGGTTAAGTGGTCTGCTGCCCGTAAAAACCATAAGCCAGTAGCCCCAGCTTGGTCACGGTTCCGTTGCCGGCTTTTAAGAGATAGTATGTTTTATTTTATAAGTCGTATTAGTTCGGAAATACCTGTGCAGCATAATAGTGGTGGTCCAACATAATAGTGGTGTGTGGTACATAAAGTCATACAAAAGCTCTATTTTAAGTACAACATAGGCTAACCGGGTGACGCCGCATGGTAGTTGATCTTGCCGTCGTGATGTTCAGGAATAACGGTGTGACATACGGCCAGCATGGTGAGAAATTCAGCAATGTCAGGCGCCGTCGGATGATCCCTCAGATTGTGGTACAGAAGCGTGTCTTCTAAATGCTCATTGTGACCCGGTTTGGTGTACACGACCTAGAAATTAATTTATTTATGCTTGATTTATTTATTATATATTATTTGCTTATGAGTCATACTTATGGACTATTCATCCAAAAGTTTAAGCGCACATGGTCTGAACTGAGCAGTATGTGAAACGATAAAAACTTTCAGTAAGGCATGACAAAAGTCTGAAAATATGTATTACCACAGCAATGGATGCAATACTATATTTAGTCCTTTAGGATTCTTCTTATTGTATTTAATACTTTTACCATCTTATTTTTTTTATAGTATAGCGGACAGAGCCGCAAGTGGGTCTCCTATATGCCAACAAACACCGCCGCCCATGGACAAGCGCGACACATTCCGCGTATTGGTTGTGTTGCCGGTTTTTAACGCCGCTTAAGCTGTATAACTGCAAGAGCCCTAATCTTCACTCACTCAACGAGACACACTACAAGTACTGTTTCACGCTGGTATTCTATAAATTACAACACTTGATAGTAAATAGATAATAACCTCGGCAATGGAACACTTGTAGAAATCCATAATGTTGCAGGTGAGAGTACCGGTTTTATCGCTGAACACGTAGCGAACCATTCCCAATTCCTCGTTGAGGTTGGAGGTGCGGGCCAGGGCCGGGGTGTCGGACTCCGCGTGATACATTTCGCTGTCCATCGCAATAAACTTCGCCTACGAACACCAACTTATCAACAACTATATATGACTTATGATCAATAGAAATGCATGAGCCATTTCCCTCCAATACCACAAAAGCAGAATACAATAACTGAGTAAGCTACCGCTGCAATACTAGCTAAAATGTATTCACCGGTTTATTGAAGGATTATTTTTAAAAAACAGTTATTTGTGAAAGGTGATACAAATTATATCAAATATTGAACAACAGAATTTACTCATATATACAAAGACGAAACAGACGTATTTGATACAAACATACCTGAAAAAACCTAACGATTTCCGCAGTAACTTGTAGAGATATAGGTATAAGATTATTGTATAATATCAAAAATGTTAAAAAATTGAATCCGAAATTTGCATTCTGGGCCCCTGCAAAGAGAAAAATCTAATATTTATATTTGATATGAAAATTGATTAAAAACAAAACAGTTTCGACTTTTTTCGTTATAAACGTTGCGCCTTGCTAAAGAGCAATATTTTAAATAAAATCTATTATATTATCTATTATATTATATTAAATCTATTATATCTATTATTATAATTTACTCATGACCGTTGGAATTGACTTTGATTTGATTGCATGTATGTTTATTACCTTCTAAAGCAATGTACCAATCGGTATTGGCGCGGCGTAGTAGCCACAATTCATTGAACGCGGCGCTGATGAGAGACAGCACTATCAAAATGATGAATAGCATCAAAATGTGAGTGTTCGTTTGACGGTCGATCGACGAACGCTTCAACGGAGCTGGAAACCCATAAACCCATTTAAATAAGCTGGTATTCTAAAAATTGCTTAGTGCATATCCTACCAATATTATAAACACAAAAGTATGTACATAAGTATAAGTGAATAATTGTTATTCTTTCTTTTATATATATATATACCATCGGTGGCAAACGAGCAGGAGGCTCAGCTAGGACAAGCGGTCCTCCGCCCATGGACACCCCCAACTCTTGCAGAGCAGCGGGTGTGTTGCCGGCCTTTAAGGAAAATGTGAGCTCTTTTCTTGAAGGTGGTATTGGTTTGTAAATATCCCCGCTGTATTAAATATATTTTTCACGCAAAATTACTCAATTGATTTTAATAAAACTTTACGTTACACCAATTTAAGTGTATGGAGTATAGAGTATGGAGGAAATATAACTCTTAAATGGTTCTATAAATAAGTCACGGATAGTATAGACCTATTTTTTGTATATGCCATTATCGCTAAAAAGATATACAATAATATTTTATTGAATTGTTTTGGTTTAGATGTAGCTGAGACATCCTTGATTAACACAGGCTATAATTTATAATGTTATTTTGTATATTGACCGAAATATAATAAATAATACGTGTCACATAAGTCTGTTTGTCTGCTGGTTCCACTAGTTTAGTTATGGTCTGCCAATGTTGCACACTACCTTTGGTTGAGTTCTTCATCAGTTTCGTCTCGTGTCCTGTGTAGACGACGGCGGCCAGAGCCCACGCCGTGTTACGGAGCATCGCACCGCGCTGCAGCATTTGTTCTAGGCCCAACGAAATCGTTCTGAAACGCACAATTACAAATAACGTGGCGTTTTCTTGTATAGAGATGTTTCGAATAAATTATTATTTTATACAGTCTAAATTATATAATAAAATGAAACTTTTAGACCCTAATTGATTCAAAAAGTCTACCATAAAGAGGTTCGCCTATCAGTTCGGAAAATTATAATTTAATCGGTGTCTGGAAGGGCTTGACATTTGCATGGCGAGTGTCTTAATACTGTCGCACCCGTGGGAGAGCCATGCTTCAGCATGGATTGACGGACTAATTAGGCCGGCTCCTCCGAAGTGATACCTCGGGCTCACACAATACTAAGCGTGAAATGGTAGTTGTACTTGTGTACTTGAAACGGTACTTCTACTGTGTTTTCCTGAGTGAATGAGGATGTCGAAGGCCATTAAAAATGCCGCTTAAGTGGCGTAAAAAGCCGGCAACGCAATTGTGGCGCGGTTATTCATGGGCTGCGGTGTGCTCCTACTATATAGGAAACCCACCGGCTTTATTGTCCGCTAAACAATAATAATAATAGAGATTATTCGAATAAACCGTCTAAATTATATGATATTATGATAAGACATATGGGTCACTCACTTGGTGCTCGCTTCCTTAAGCAAACCGTTGAATTCATAAAGGTGTCTATTAGGTGACTCGCACTGCAGAGTGGCGCGGAAAGAAGCAAGCTCAGAATCATGCTGCAATCGCGTGGTGTCGGGGTGAGCTTGCCGTGTCTTGAGATTCGTCTCGCCATCCAAGTTCGACGTCTCTATGAATGCTATACTCTGTGGTTCACTGAAAATTTCAATTTTATATGATGCTTACATGGTTAACAAAGTCCTGCTAATAATGTTACGTCACAAAATCGGGAAGTCTAGGTGATTTAATTCAACGTATGTATAAATTCCAGTTTCAATTTGAAACAACACCACAAAAACGCTTCATTAAATCAATCGGAAAAGCTGGTATCAATTAGGTAGAAAGGCGTAAATCTATTTTCAGAATTCGGCCATCAAAGGTCACCAAACATTTGGTGTAAGACTGAGTGAGGGACTCGCTAATGAAACGACTTGTGATTAAAGCGACAACAAAACACGTTTTTATTTGTTAAAGAAAACCAATTCGTAGATATAAAAGCGAACACTCTGTAAGGTGTGTATTTTTACTGTTCCGAATTCTATAATGGAAAAGCGCACCCGCTGAATAACTCAGAAAAGCCTCTGTTTAAAAAACCCCTAAATAGTAAATATCGTTCATAATTCAATTAAATAATTAATTTATATAATATCAAAATCAAATACTTCTCTATTCTAAAAAAAAATCCTGAAAATAATAAATAAAACCTAAATATAAGATAAGCAATGTTCGTCAATAAAATATGTATTTGATATCATGAGACGAGATATTAAATTCTATATACGTATGTATTTCGCTTCATTATGGTTTAAAACAGATGTGTAATAACATGCGAAAATGAAAATCGATATGTATATTAGTCAATCGGTGAGAAAATATATCAACAATTTACGCTTACAAAATGATATCAAGGTGTTTAATATGGAGTCCGTGTAACAGCTCGTTATTATTATCGTAAAGACCCAGTACCAACCTGCAACAAATGGCTTTGCACAGCAGCAGCAC
>DWCF01004917.1:0-15301 GCA_018230265.1 Delias oraia | reverse complement strand
TTTTTGATCCTTTATGTTACTTGAAACCCCCAAAACTACCACAGATTAAATATAACACATTAAACATTTTATGAATATTTATTATATTCTGTACTCATATAAACTTGACTCCTACTTCAGTCTACTTCAAATTCAATATATCAAAATTAAAGTAATTATGAAATTCTAATTTAGAAATTTCTAAAGGACTATAACAAATATGAATTGTTTACGGCTATTGAGAGAATGTAGAAATCAGACATTATTATTAAAAACTGTCCGTATTAACTATAGTATCCAACATCCTCTTAAGTTCCTAGAAGCACAAGACCGGTGGAGAGAAAAAGATGGTTTATCACATAATTGGAATCTTATTTACAAAGCTCCGATGGACAAATCAATTAATTGGGCCTCTAGTTTTATTACATTTTCTTCAAGCACTATAGCAGCAGCCACAATATATTATACAACATTCATGTTTAACTTGGAAACTATGAATCAACCATTAGTTGTCGGTGATAATGTTGTTCTAGCAAGCAATGCTATAGAATGCCTCGTGTATCTTACTTCATTTATTGTATTTAATATAGCTGTGAAAGTATTAATTTCAAAATATGTTCTGCGCATGTATCAAGATGGAGACAATTATTTAGCTGTATTTCGAGGACATTGGTATAATTCAATAGAGAAGCATGAATTTCATTTAAATGAATTTAGAAAATTGAAACCTACATTTGTTGTAACTTGGGGTGATGCAAGACATGGGCTTGGGAGTAGACATGGCATTTTATTGGATCAATATTTTAAAACTCCTGAATATTATAATTACTTACTAAATAAGAAAAAAGTGGATACTGAATAAATATAAAATAAATATAGTGATATTTAGATCATTATGTTCTTTAATTTATTTACCACTAATTTAATCCATACTAAAAACCACCACTATAAGCGTTATTCCATTTACATCTAGAATCTCTTTTAATTGTATCAGAGTTCATTTTCTTTGGGTTTTTTTCATATTCTTCCAATGCTAAAATTTGATCTTTACTGGGCGTTAAGGTTTTTGTTACAATACATTGACCATTTTCCTTTAAAACTGTGTGTTTTATGTCATCCAATGTAGGCTCTCCATAGGGGAATGTGATGGGGGTTATTTTCACCAAATGTTTTATTTTCCATAACATTCCATTAATTTCAGGAATATTTTTAACTATAGCAATTTGATTCTGAAAAAATACCCAATTAATGTACAGTGTTTAATATTTAAAAAATAGACGTAATTTCAGTTTGACTCATGTGTAACATTGTAAGATAGTTTGCTTATATGAATTATAAACACTGAAAAGTTGTACACAAGTTTACCATAGCATATATTTTAAGGTCTTCTAATATTTTCTTTTCCCAATAAGGACGATGTTTAGTAGTCTTAATTTGTTCTATTTTAAAAAGTTTTGATGGAGTGCATTCAGGTTCCTTAAAATTTGGGTCTCTGAAAATATAAATTAGTTCTTGAAATTTTAATTTTTAGTCAGTTAAATCTTAATTTATTAAGAATACCTCGGATAGTAGAAAATACCACCAGGATAACGAATACCACCAGGGTGTTTATAACCTTTCGCTCTACATAGCATTGGAATATAAACTTTTGAAATGGATTTAAACATTTTCTATTCAATAATTATCGAAATAAATGGAAACTATTTTGGGATTTCAATTAAAATATATTACATATCACTAATTATAACGTAAAGTAGATATTTCACTGTCACATAACATTTAACAAAGATATAGATTAAACTATGACTAGATGTGAAGTACTTACATATTTATTCTTTTTCAACTATATATGAATACAGTTTTATCAAAATTAAAATAGTTTTTAAAAAGATACGTCTGGTTTATTATTTTCGTTATTTTAGCCAAAACTTGAAAAAATATGTAATACCCTAGTAGTGATCAAAATTGGGTTAAATTAAGTATAGATAGAAAAAGATGTGTTATTATTTAAAAAAATAATAATTAGAAATTTTATATGTAAATCAAAGAAAGATTTTTTATAGGTATTTATATAGATTGTTTAATGAAAAGTATGCAGTTAATTGAAAAACTTTAGCATATCCTGTGGATAAATAGAAAAATGCATGTGACATTAACATATTTGCTTTTGAAATTTAAATTTTGATTTGAAACCGCCTCTTAAGCTAGTTGTGTTTCTAACTTTATGAATGTCTTATTCTTAGTGCAGTTTTAGAAAATTCTATAATTTATTGGGATATTAAACGTAGAATTATTTTTGTAGTAATTACAGTTATATTTAAATTTATTATAATATAATACTTCCTATATGAAGAGGGTGCGTTTTGAATCACCGTTGAAAGTAAGAGATACAAATATTATGAGTTACGATACGGAGTGCCATTCCCCTCGTCCTTTAATAGAAAAACAAATAAATCCTTTTCTATCGTCGCCAAGATTTGAGGATTCTGTCACCTCGCGCGTCGTGCCATATACAAATGATCCAGTCCAAAAGTTTGATTTTGCTAACTGTTCTCCATACCCCATGGTTAACAAAACACGTGCAACAAATTATGCTACAGTTTCTCAATATGGATGTCCTTCAAGTGATCTAGACCTGAGCTTTATTGATACAAATGGACAAGAGCCGCAAAGTGTTCCTCAGAAGTTGTTCAGAATTACTAAAGAAAATTTAAGTCAGTTTGATTGTGTACCAGAACCTATTTTGAAAATAGGGATTTCTAATCCCAATTCACCAAATACAGTAGATAAGAAGGATGACTTTTTTCTTAAAAAAAATAATAATGCCGATCTTACTCATCAGCAACCATTATATGAACAGACAGATAAGCTAACTATGGTAAAAGAAAAAGATCCACTTGTGAGAAAAATGGAAATGATGAAATTGAGTACTTTAAGTCAAAATGTCAACAAAAACAATGTTCAAATAAATAACAATAAATGTTGTATAAAACCATGTTGTAGTTGCCAACATCATAACAAAAAAGAAAGTAGTGAATGTTATACACCATGTCAGTTCCAAGAAAAAAAAGACATAGAACAATATAGTTTACCTCGTCACTATTGTTTGAGTAAAAATTGTTTGCAACACAGTCCTCCTAGACCTTGTTGTAACTGCCACTCAGACAGACTTGAACTTCCTTTGAATGCTGTAGATAAAACTTGGCAATTAGAAAAGTATGACACAAATAACAAATTGCAAGTTTTAAATATTGACTCACAGAATTTAGTTAAGGGTAAAAGAGAACCAACAGTATCTGATTTATTCAAAATAATCAAATTACAAAATGAACAGTTGCAGCAAATTCAAGAGAAAGTAGATAGATTTATAGCTTCTAGTAGCAAAAATGACAATTTAAATACTATACAAAGTCTAACAGAACAAAATACAAATACTAATGACCATAAAATATCTATTGGTGTAATGACCAGTTTTGAAATGGTGCGGACGTCTACAGTTATTAACAAAGAATTTGTTAAGAAAACTGAAGCACAGATTCAATGTAATAGATCCCAAATTAGTATTAAAGAAGTAGTATCTAAAGCACAGCCTGTTAATATAAATTTTTTAGAAGGAATAAGAAAGAAGAATGATACGCATGCTTCTCTATGTAGTAATAGAGATATCACTAAAAATACTGAATTTGAAGATAAAACATTGAATGAATTAAGTTTATGTAATGTACAAGTTAATTATGACACAACACCACAAATGTCTCCTGACCAAAGTCTTTATTTGGATGTTAAAGATTACAGTGAGTAAGTAAAGTTAAACTATTTAATGATTTGAAATATTAAAAAACATATCAATTAGAGCTACAAATATAGAATGTGTCACTTTCATGTGGCTTTCCGACAAACAAATACTAAACCAGAGTATATTCTGCTTAAAAGCTATATTCTATTTGATAGAAGTCAATTATATGAAATTATAATTTGAAATGATTTTCGTTTTAGCACTGATACAGACAGTGATGACCCTACAAATGTGGGTTGGACCTATTACAATAAAGTAATGGTAAGTTTGTCTTATTAGATGAATTTTATTTCAATTTCAGTAATTAATTTCAAGACATGGATACTTATAATAATATATAGAATTTTCTTACTATGCTTCTGGTTATATTAGAGATAATTTAAGCTAATTTTAGTCTACTATCTTCTTCCTGCTTTTAAAATAAGACAATACAGAAATTCATTATAGGAACAATTAAATTTCTGACTATATTCTCAATTCACTGTTATGTAATAATTAATAATCAAATATGTTCTGCTTTGGTAATGCTTAGTTTGATGAACTGCACAACAAAATTATTATATAACTCGGTACAAAAAAAATCAAATTTTATTAATGACATGTTTGTTTTATCAACTTAAGAAATGTTTATATTTTAACCTACTTTGTAAAAGTCCTTTCTGTATATTTATTACAGACTCGAGTGAATGGCTTGCTTCAGGATTCGGATATGCCATCATCAGCAAGTGCCATGTATAGAAACACAAGGCAAAAGTGCTTAATGAAAGTTGACAAGACAAATCTTAGCATTACTAAAAGGTTAACATTAAATTTAATATTTTAAAGTGCTGACCTTTTATATTAGTTTGAAAACATTATTTTAACAATATTAATTAAATTTATTGTATTTCTTTTAGTATTACATAAACAAATGTTAATTTTATTTTAGAGTAACATTTGGAGAGAATGCAATAGATATTCAACCACAAGTACATTCAACTGATACAAGTCTGAAAATGAAACAACTTGCAGCCAAATACTTGAACAGTGGTCTACATGCTACTCCAAAGCCCATTGCACCAACCAATTTGTCCTTTGGAACCAAGAATTATATGGAAAAACATAAAATAATTGAAGGTTATTTTATAGAATCCCCAAGATTAAGCTTTTAAATATATTATGATCAATAAATCCAGGATCCATACAATTGATTAGTAATTTGTTTATATTATTATTGTATGTATATAGATTATACATGTTATTTTTAATATTTTCAGGTGAAATTAATATACAAGCAAGACCTCAAGATGTACCAAAGTTTTTAGATGTGACTGTATTGAAACGACAACCGAAATTTCTTTGACGTTTGTATTTTTTTTTATATAAATATAATTGTTTTCGTGATATCTAGGAAATTAAACAATTTATTGTAGAACAGACATTTATTTCATTAAATTTTAATGAAAATAACAAATTTTGGCCCGTCTCTCCCAAATCTATAGTAATTTTTGAGGAAGGAAATTACACAAATTTAAAAAGAGAATAAATGTATAACTATTTGATAGATATTTTACTTTGGACGAAGATATAGTGTGCGTAATTATATAAATTCACTAAAACAATATCGTAATAATTACGGTATTACGTAGGCAATTCAATTAATCTGTACTGTTGTTGGGGTAACGGGCCTTCGACTAATTATCTAATAATATCAATCAGCTACATAAATTTTATAACATACATAACTGTTTAATATGGTATATTATTCCTAAATTTAATTTCAAACATTCCTTCAAGACCTGTAATCACTTACTGAAACGCAATATTTATACACCTTTTCGAAATTTATAAAATGTTCATTAGCAACATTTGAAGTTAATTTTTCTATAATGTAACATATATTTACGCATGAATCGGTTACTATTGCATACTGGTGCTACATAACTATATATATTTTGTTAAATTTGCTTTAAAAGACTTGATATAAAAAAATCTCATTGGATTATTTTATATATTTATTAAAGCAGCCTAGCTAGTCTATGTTTATATAGCTTTAAAAAACCTACGATATGCGAAATATTTTTGTCTGTTGTCAACTTCTCAGTAATCATCGACACCATAGTTAATGTACTTATAAAACGTATTATAATAATATTTCGTAATATTTTGATTTCGAAATCGTATTTAAATAATTCATAATAAATAAATAATATAATAATTCATTCATTAAATAATTCATGCATTTCAATAAGTGTTCAAAGGTATATACCTAATACTATACAATATTAAATTTTTGCTACCGTAACACAAAATATTTTTTATCACATTTTTGTTTCTGAAGTTTCGAGATTAAGATATACTAACTTCATTACTAGGTTTCTTCATACTACAGTAAAAAAAACTTTCAATTATGTAATGTTAAAAAATATAAATTATTTTGTAAATAACTTTTCTAACATTTAATTAGAGGTATTCAATTATTATAATGCCATGTTAGTTTTTTGTTTAATTTTCCCCATGTAATTTTGTTATGTAACTTGCGTAATCGTGTCAAACATACTTACAAACTAAAACAATTGTATTTTTAGTCCTTTGGTATTAAAATTTTACAACATTATTTTTTACATAAATATATTAAGTTAACCCTATAAAATACTCTTTGGTTCTTTTAGTTAAATAGACACTGAATTTATCTAATTCCCTTATTTTCTATGCAGTATTAATGGAGTGAAATTTTTATTTCTAATATAAAATTAAATATTAGTTGTTGAACATAACATTATCTACGTATTAGAAGACTACACATATAATTAAATATATTTACAAAGAAATTTAATCTCAATTGTCTCTAAATATAACGTCAATTCTCTTGCATCGCAATTTTAATTACTAAAACATAATTTGGGGATGGCACTTAATAAATAGATTACAACATTAGTAGGTATGTAGTAATATATACTATTCTTAGGGAAACTATATACATCACTTTTTGTCTTACATGTCAGAAGATACACGCTTATGCTTAATTGATATATATTATCCTATTGTTGGTAGATTTTATTAAAAAGTTTTTTTTTCAAAAACCTAATCAACTATTTACAGTGTTTTTCTGTAGGTATACTCTTTTCTTTTTTTCTATAATACCTTCTTAAAACTGTTGAGTTATATTTATACACACTTACCTAGGTGTAACAAATATATATGAAATAAAATATTTGTATTACATATCCCGCATTTTTTTATTATACTACACAATACCAATAATCATATTATATTAAAAATTGTAGGAATTACGTCATTTAATTTTATATTGCAGACAACGATACCACCGCGCTGACGTTAGCCCTTTACCTTTGACCTTTTTTACGCCAGTTAAGCGATGGGATTTGGTATTTATACTGTCCTTAGTTACTCAGTGTAAAAGTTAAAGCACTATTTAACGCAGGTATTCTGTGAGCTGGAGTGTCACTCCGTACAATCCGGCCAATTTATTGCAGACATTGCAGTTTTCTAACTACCTTCATTATACACATTCTAATGGACTAATGGATTCTAATTTACATTATGAATATTATGTCTTTGTAAATAGTATCAAGAAAATTTGAAAATGAACGTATTTATTTATAAATCGTATGCATAAATAGCAATAGTAATCAGCCATTGAAATTTTCTATCTTCCTATATGTATACATTTAACTGGACAGATATTTCAATTTGCACAATTAGTTTGTAATAGTAATCAGAGCCCTATATTATTCTCATGGTTCTTGCTTGTCAATAGATAAAATAATTCTATTATTTTAGATAGTCTGTTTTTTGCGTAATTGATTTCCTATGGAGAAATTGCAGTTTCATTATTTAAAATTTTTATTTATTAATATGTCCTTAGGGAATCTATTTACTTTGGTTGTTTAACGTGTATTCGTCGCCGCCGCTTCGTGCCTTGCTATTCAATCGCAGTTCTGCCAATTTCTGTCTTATGCTATTTGGCCTGTAATTTTATTAAGATTTGATAAAATTGCTTAATCAATTTTGTAGAGAATATAAATATCTATGTATATATACACTGTGTAGGCACGTAGAATTTTTTAAATAAATAATAAATCATTGTTCATATGTAATTCAAAAAATCAATCGATGCTGATCAATCTTCAGGTGAACCACAGAAGAACGAGAAAAGTTATAAAATGTTTTAATTAAAATTTGATTTATAGGAATTATTCTTAGAATCATAATATTATAATGTTCACCATGTAACTTATAAAGGGCGCACGTATGTTATAACCTACACTTAACAATTATTTAAAAAATCACCTGTCGGAGAAGTATGACGTGACGACATGGTCAGCAGATACAGACTGACGTTGATAAGTGGCTGCGCTTAGATTGCTCTGTGGGATCTTGTATATACGTACGCAACGGCCACTATTCTCTGTAAAGGATAAACAAGATAAGTTGACAGCAAATAATTCTTCCATATTATAAAGCTGACCTGGCAAACATTGTTTTGCCATATAAATATTAAAGTAAGATATATGCTGTCACAGATTTTTTATATGAATACAACTCAACCATATAATATCTCTCATGGTTAAAGCAGCGTTCATAAAACACATTATCGTCCGACTACCACGAAAAAGCCTTTTGATTCTTCGAGTTGATATAGTCTATGTTACTCACAAATTACGTAGCTTGGTAAAAGAATTTTCATGATCGGTTCACAAACATATATCCATTTTTAAAATTTTAGTATAGATAAGACGGCGAATAAGTTTCGTTAGGAATTAAATTCCGCTCTATATTAAAATAACTATTTATATGTCATTGGTTGTTCTTTTTATAGAGTACAGTGTTGCTTTAGGCAAGTTACCTTGAGGTGAAGTTGGCGGGGATATCGGCGTCATTCTGTGTAGTGGCGGACGTATGTTTTCTTGATCTGATGATATTGAACTACTTCTGCTAGACGCCGAGTTGTTTTCCGGGGTTCTGTTCGTTTGATCAACTCTAAAAGAAGTAGGTTATAATAAGTAAATAGCCATAAAAAGCCATGTTGACGCACTCATTGGGTCGGTTCGTCCGAAGTGAGCCTGTGGTATCACACACGGGCTCACAGAATACTCAGCGTAAAACGGTACTTGTACTATGTTTCGCAGAATGAGTGAGGCTATTGGAGGCCCTAAAAAGTGCCGCTTAACGGCACGGTTATTCATGGACCGCGTTGTCCTCTTACCACATAAGACACATCTGCTCCGTTGTCCGCTATTACATTATAATATATAGTATAGTTTTATAGTATTTATATTTTCTTCCTAGTAAATTATATGTACAAATCTCTTACATTTTTTTGAATTAGTTATTTTATTTTAATTGTATGCAGGTACGAATACAATTAAAATTAGATTATAAAATGAGGACACGTACTTGTAATCGTCGTCGTCGTCTATAGAATATGGACCACATTTGCTCATCTGCCTTACGAGCTCGTAGTTATCATGTCTTGCGAGACATGGGTCGATGTCCCGGCCCAATGGCACGTATTCAGGAGCACAAGCCACGTAAAATATATCCTGGTATATAACAAATAGTAATAGTCAAAAACCCTTAATTTTAAGCCATTGTGTTTTAATTAAATGCATTTGAGTATTTTAATTTTTTATAAATATTTTAAATAAAATATATTTTTGTTAACAATTAAATATTTTTTAAAGGCGATGAGGCACTGAACGATACCTTTTTTCCACATAGAATTTTAAGTCCTGGGATACAAGCGGCATGTACTAGGGAACCATTAGCTACCAGCCGAATCTCAAGTAGGTCTTCCGCAAATGCCATAATGTAAGGAAACGCACATACTAAAATGTTAAAAATTATATTTATATTTAAAACATAAATAAACCATATAAAAAAATTTAAAATTAGGTTTTAACAATACCACTAAAAAAATCATTTCTACGTTTTACTATGTTCTCATTTTGTGATATACCTACTCGTATATAGACATTAGTCAGCTTACGAGAGTAACTTTCAATAATATAAAATCACAGTTTAAACATTTGAAATAATAGAAAATGTAATTTAAAATTAACGCACCGACGGCCGTGGGAACTGTAGTCCAATGAAAGTCATATTCACTGTCGCTTTCCAAGCCCTTTGTTGTTAATCGCTCGAAATGGCAAGTATCTAAAATAAACCTTAAAATAATTCCCTTTCCAATATTGAGTCTACATCATTCATGTTTATTTAGTATATTTTACCGTTAGGAACGTTATAAATTATTACGTTTCAAAAGTAACTGAAACATAATGAAACATATACTATTAGGTTTATAGAATTGTCACCATGTTTTATTTCTTAAAAAAACTCACGATTATAAAATAAGAGGAGCTGTATATCTCTGTCGTCACCAATCCTCAAGGCATTGACCAGAGCGCCACGACGGGGCCCGCTTTCTTCGCAACTATCTGCTCGTTTCACTGCCTTAAATTTTTTATATGTTAAAAATTACAAAACCCATTCGGTCGCATATTTAAAAAAAAATTACTACTGCATATTCAACGCGGGAAATTCATAGGCCGACATGAGAAATATTTAAACATCAAGTTATAAAACCTATACATGTGTTACAAATATAGTCTAACCCGTTTCATAACAAGCCTGTATAGTAATTCACCAATATAAATAAATAGGAAAATCTTTTTTTCCGTATTACATACTTGCCCAGACGTGGTATCCAGCAACTCCCACTGATGTTTGTAACCCACAACGGTGACAGGTAGTTCACCATCAATTAATTTCAATAATACTGGCGTTTCACTTAATTGAATATCCTGTACACAAAATAGTTATCTTAGATACTTATTTTATCCGTGGCAAAGCCACGCTGAAGCATGCGCTGACGCACAATTTGGGCCGGCTCGTCCGAAGCGATCACAGAATAATGGTAGTTGTATTTGAAACGGTATTTCTACTATGTTTCGCTGAGTGAATGAGGATATCGGAGGCCCTTAAAAATTCTGCTTAAGCGGCGTAAAAAGCCGGCAACACAACCAATACACGGACCGTTGCGCGGTTGTCCATGGGCGGCGGTGTTCTCTTATCATATAGGAGACCCACCAGCTCCGTTGTTCGCTATACAATAAAAACATTTTAAAAATATTTTTCTTTAATATATTTCTTTTTTTCTTTTTACCTTTATGTGAATATATTCGAAGCCCATTTCATGTTCAGTCTTAGGCTCTTCAGCTAGGAGTATAATTCGCCTTCCTATTGCTACCGCTAGTAAAATCTTTCCATTTTCACCTATAAACATATTTTGAATTGTTCAATGAAATATCTACCAAATTTATTTAAGTACAGCACTGACTGAGTTATAAATAAATTACCACAACAAAATTGAAAAACAAATTTGTAAATATTTTAACTGTACCTTGCGTAAATTTATAAAAGTTTTATAGTAGGTACAGGCTATATGGAGAGTTCATAATACGTATAAGAACATTGATAACATCCACAAACCTTGATCCAGCACATCAAAGTAGTGAGCAGTTTTAGTACGGGGAAGTCTCGCATGCTTGCAATCCTGAAGTGGACGCATGGCCCAAGCTCCGGCACATAGTTCATGTATTGGGAGAGCATATAAGCCCGCACCACCAGCTCCACTGGTAGTGGAACCACCACCTGTGTTAACCCTCGCACCAACTCGAAACAAGCCAGCCCGTTCTGTAATCTTCGCTGATCGAACGCACCCTTCCCAACGTAGCACCACTCTTGTTGTGCCACTTTCTGAAAAGTTTTTTTTTATAATATACCGGACAATGGAGCAGGTTGGTCTCCTATATGGTAACCGCCGCCCATCTACAAGCGCGCCACAGACCGCGTATAGGTTGTGCTGCCGGCTTTTTACCTCAATTACGCGGTATTTTAATGGTCTCGGATATATAAATTAATTTATAAATTAAATTATAATTTATAATTATCCGGACCGGGATTCGAACGCGATATCTCTCGTTTCAAGATACACTTTTAAAACCATTAAGCTACGAGGCTCTCAAAAACTTAAAGCAATGTTTTCTTCGTTGCTTTAGTATTGATGCGATCTTTGCCAACCGGGTTGTGTATGTCACGTGCCGATTGAACATAATACTAAACAATACAAGAACTTAATAAAATATAAACTACTTATCTTTTTGCTGCTCTTTTTTTGTTGTATCGTCTGCAAAGACTATACAATGATTTATATTATTTTTTATATTCTAGGGCGAAAATTTATGTAGGAAGTAATAAAAATTTACCTTATTTTTACTTATGTTATCGCATTCGTTTTTTATAAAGGTGATAAAAAATATTACTCTAGACTAAATCATTGCATTGCCTATTAAGACAAATAAGGCGATTGCTCTATACGAACTGGAATCAAAATTGAGAGAACTTTAAAATTGCTCTCTGGTTCCACGAATTCACGAATAAATTCTATTGAATTATAAATTATTGGTAGTGAAAACTGTTTTTTGAAGGGCGCTTCTTTATTAGGCCTCACCTTCTAAAATATATGTGTTAGAAGTAGTGGACAGTAGAACTCGACTTTCATCGAGTTGTTCGGCGCAGACGGGTGTTGCTGGGAGCGGAGCCGCGCGCCACAATTTTCCTTCCCATGGTGCTCTACGCGAACCGCCTGATCCTGAAAGATTATCTTCAAGTAAATATATTTGAAAAGAATAATTACTAATGAAACGTTTTGAAATTAACAAGTCCATTTTATAGTAAAAACTTCTTCGAAGTTATTGGAAACTGATTTTATCTTCATTAAAGCTTTCTTTCAAATTTTTTCTCTGTCGTGTCACTGACGTAAGTTTAGTATAGTACAGTACAGTAGATCTAGAAGATATTTTAATTTTTAAATTGGTCATACCAGTAGAAACAAGGCTGGTAGGAGCATCACCCCTTAATACTGCATCTAGCTTTAGAGCTTGCCCTACGTGTAGAAATCGCTCAGTACGTGCTGCGCCCGCACCGCCCGTGCCTGTTCCACCCGACCATACATCTGACAGAGCGCGACGGGATAACATTGGCTAAAAACAAATGAGATTCACAAAAACATAGCGCCTGTGTTGTTCAGTTTTCTCAGAGTAAACGTTTAAAGAAAACTAACCATATAAAAAGACTACATTTTATTTTTCTTATGAAACATCAATATAACATGAGAAAATAAAAATATTTTCTATGTAGCATAAAAAAACTATTATTATAATTAATATATGATAGATGCCACAATAAAAACAAAGAAATATACATATGCGTAATACATTGCTATGAAGCTACGCCGTAGCACAAACGTAGCATATATGTAGGATAGATTAGGGAATTATTCGGTTTTGAAAATTTACTCACCACTTTGTGGTCAGAACAGTGCTCTGCATAAATATCTCTAATTAAGGTATCTAGAGTTCTTTGTCTTTTCAGTGCGAATGTAGGGGTTTGGAATGCTGCTTTTTCTCCATTCATCAATTTTACCTGGAAATTTTTATTTTATCATCTTAATAATATTAAATATATATATAACTATTTAACTTTCTAGTTATTTAACTTTTTTAATATAATTTCAACTTATTGTTATATTTACTTAGTAATTATTTAAATATATTTATAATAAATGACGAATTCAACTTGTTTTTGCCTAAACGTGCATCTCTTTAACATTATCGGTGCGTACAATTTTATCGTAAGGATAATAAAAAGAGATATAAAAGTTTACCAATAGAAATTCCCTAAAGAGTTGTGGGTCGCTAAATATCGGTGGGCAGGGGAGAGAGGGCCCGAACGGCGGCACTGAATCATCTGTATATACACTCAACCTATATCCTTCTCCATCTACTTCTGATACTACGGCAAAAATATCTGTATTTCTCTTAAGAAACATCAAATGTTATGTATAAATAGTAATAAAATTATTATTTATCCCAAATATTATTTGTTAATATATCTAATAAATGTAACTACATTTAAGTAAATAACTTAAAGATATTAGGTTTATTTTATTTGTTTTTTTATAGTATGGCAGACAACGGAGCAGGTGGGTCTTCTATATGGTACGAGAACACCGCCGCTCATGGATACCCGCGCCACAGTACGCGCATTGTTTGTGTTGCCATCTTTAAGGGCCTCCGATATCCTCACTCACTCAGCCAAACACAGTACAAGTACCGTTTCACGTTGAACATTCTGTTTTATTTTATTTCATTTTGCTTTATTTGTTAAAGGATACGTGTAAAGTGGCTCTTAACACACTGAGGGTTGAAAGTGTTGTGTGCGGCGTCCTCTGTGAAAACTATATTCACAATATCGTTGCCAATGTGCCGCTTTCTCTCCAACTGTCAACAATTACACAAACATTGTTCAAACTGGATACTTCTTCTTTTGTAAAGGTCAATTATGTTTATTGCCGCATCCCGTTCATCTATATTTGTAAGAAGTTATAAACAAATTTATGTATCGAATATCTACTAGATATTAATAATTTTTATTACAAATTATTAATTTAGGAATAGTAGGATATTATTAATAGTAGCATTTCTATTGTAATCTTCTAAGTAACTAGTAGTAATGGTATGATTAAATATTTTTTTCTACTATGCATAATGATTAGTATTAGCATCAAATATCTAAATTCCTAAACGTTTTTTTATTGTATTTAACGTTTTTTATTGTATTGTAAATTAAATTCAAATATTGAATTGGGATAGTTTTAGAAATAAAGATTGCGTTCGCTTAATATTTCTCTACAAATGGTAGTAAGCTATTTAATTTTTTCGATTTTAATTTTTATTCGATTCTAACATTTAATTAATAATTTGGTGAATAAATCTTTAATTTTATAGTAGTAATAAACAATGAGGTAGCGTTGAAAGACAGTCGTAAATCAACATTAGTTTGTACTTCTGTGTAAGAGACTTTATGTTCTGTAACTTTAATGCCTTCACTGAAACTGAATGCTTATTTACATTCACACAATGATAAATGACATCCTAAGAAACATATAATTTATCTTAGCTAGCAAAATAATTTTAGTTAAACAAAGGGGTAATTTCGAGCAAATCTCTAGAAAAGTATGCCAATTATTTTATTTAAGATATTTTTTAAAATAGATATGTTGTTATTTCAAAGTTTAAACTAACATTAAATTAATAATGAATTCTCAACGACCTCTATCGAGTTTCAGGAGTATAAATGAGGTCAAACAAACAAATATTTTAAATTGGTATAGCACAGAAGTCTGGTTGCATAAGAACATTATCAGTGAAAGAAAGTTATAAACTTACCTCCCATATCACCAATTACTTCTTATGTGTTAATAATAAAAATGATTATAGAATTTCTTTAATTTTAGACTTTTCCAATGTCGATTTAGACAATTGGTACTCTTTGCTACTATTATTACTATACTTCACAAAGATGGCAAACTGACGTTTAATTGCTTACGCGAAGAAAAATTTAATATTAATTCGAAGTCATCAAGTAAAATAACAGAATAGACTTTAACTGTCATTTTTT
>DWCF01004916.1:0-15306 GCA_018230265.1 Delias oraia | reverse complement strand
AGTAGAAAAAAATAACAAAGATTATTAATTATAAATGGGAAAGATTTTAAACAGAAGAAAAGTAAACAGACTATATTTGTCTTTAACTGTTAACTGTCAAACAATTTATTATTCCAATGACATTAAAAAAAACATCGGTTTATTATTTATTGTAGGATCAATTATTTTGTAATATTATTTTTAACATTTTAGGGATTTTTAGAAAATATAGTTATAATTTTCTTTAAATTTTCAGGTGCTTGTACCAACAATGTTCTCATGGCAGTTTTCGACTGGTGGTAATGTACCACCTGGCGCTGTTGAGGCCGGAGTCACCGCTGATGGTGAGAAGTTATACTATGGACGTGTCAGCCACGATGGTTGCACCACTCCAGGAAAGGTCAGTCAATAGTTTCATTTACTTATAAGCACAATTATAACATGCGATAGATTGTTTGGATATCGGATCTAATTTCTATGAATACACTTTCGCGTCGATAAAATATATTTTGGCATAGGCTTTGTTATAAACAATAGTATTTTGATTTTTATAATTGAAAAACTACATATTTAGCACGAGAACACACTGAGAAAAAATATAATTTGTATAAAATATGTTTCTTAGTAAAATACTCGTAGGTGATGATAATTTTTCATTAGCTTCTAAATTGTCAAAATTAGGATAATAATTTTGACAGTACATGCCTATCAAATTCCGCATCTGTGTTGTTCATAACCTTAACGGATAGAATTACATTCAATTATTGATTTCAATTCTTTATATGTACCTACTTTGAATTGTCAAAATTGTCCAAAGAGTGAAAAATTGTATAGTCTGTGACATTCGTTTCAGATCCAAGGCAGTCACGGACTATGCTACTACCCCTTCGATGGTGAAGAAAGGAGTTCATCGGAATACGAGGTTCTTGTCCTTATGTAGACTTATATGCGCTGTGTTAGCTGTATTATCTCAGTCGTTTTAATTGTAATAACAAAAGAATTCGTACGAAAATATATTTGATATATTAAATTAATTGTTTTATTTTAGTATACACGGTGTATAACCATCTATTGCAATAATAAAGTCTTGCTGCGTATTATTACGCCAAGTTCTACAATTTGGAAGAATTTCAACATTTTATTGACTGTAATAATTGTCCCGGTTGCAAAATATATCTTTCTAGAATCCAACCACGCGTTTGTATTAAATAATTATCACGTATACCCAATATTCATATTTCTACGTACCTCGCGGTAGATTTTATGTTGATTTAACATTTAATTTTTAATGATATTACATGGTAGGGCAATTTTCTTTTAAATATCTTTTAAATTAAGATTATTAAAATATATAAGAGAATTCTTTTTTAAATATCTTTTTGTAAATTAATTTATCCTACATTTTTAGATTTAGCAATTTTATGTATCAGCGTTTTGTTAAATAAATTATCAGGTGGTTATTTTTATCCACATTCTGGCAGTTCTATTCTGGCAGTTCTGTCATTTTAATATTGATTTTGCATTGGGATGCACGTTTATTAATAAGTGTTAAGCAATTTTAAATCATAAAATGACGAAATTCGTACTTTTGTTAGCTGTTGGTGAGTTGAATTTCTTATTATAATTACAATAAATTCAATTGTACATATTTAGCATATTTATCTAAAAAATGGATATATACTTTTTAAAATATATGTCGAAATTTATATATGTTGTAAAACTAACTAAATGTTCAGTATATTTGTTATTCATTTGGATTTTATTTATTAAACAAAGTTAAATTTTAATATTAATTTATTTTAAATATAATATTGTACCTTCAATTTATTCACAATTAGCGGCATACTCAAATCTTCATCTTAAAATTTAAAATTTTTTGTTCTTTAAAGTAGTTTGTTTTTATAAAACTTTAATTATATTAAAGTACATAATAAATGTTAACAAAACTTAAATTATATTAATAATTTAAATTTTAATATTTGTAGACATCACCGCTAGTCTAGTAAATATTTAGCTACACGAATGACGAAAAAGTGAAAGTGTTAGCCATATACCCATTTTATTCTAAGGTAGATGATAAAAACCAAAGGTTACAGAATGGAAAAATACTACAAAAAGGTTTTATATATTTACTAAAGATTACAAAGACCAAAATGAACAAAAAAGGTCTCACTCTTTAGTTTAATAAGTATAACCTCATTACCCTCATTACACTTAAGCTTAAAGACTTTATATGAAATTCGTAGAATGTGAACTATTGTAAATTAAGATAGAAAAGGTATATCCTGTAGAAATAATTTTCAGCAATCAAGCTAGTTATGGCAGATATAGCTGGAGAATGCAACATGGTCGGCTTCTACACGGAGCTGGGCTGCACACCAGTACCTTCCGCAGACAATTCTACCATCTGTCCCGAATCATTTATCTGTCCAGACTTACACCCTAACCCAAAAGAGTGCTACTACAGGTAATTATAAAGCCACCTTATTTATTAAGGCGATTTCTTTACATGAAAATAATAATTATTTAACGTAGGGTAGTTGGAAAAGAAATTATTCTATAGCAGACAACGGTGCAGGTGGGTCTCCTATATGGTAAGAGAACACCTCTGCTTATGGACAACCAGGCACAGTCCGCGCATTGTGTTGTGTTGCCGGCTTTTTACACCGCTTAGCTTAGCGTCATATTTAAGGGCCTCCGTTGTCCTCACTCACTCAGCGAAATACAGTACAAGTACCATTTCACGCTGTGTATTCTATGAGCCCGTGTTATATATAACTTAAATAAAGAAGAACAAATATAGCACGTATCATCGCTGTAACGAAATGAATTTACTTATGAAACGGGATATAGGTTTTCTGATGAGCAGAAGTAGCAGCGTAAGAAACTTCCAGAATATCCCTAATTTTGATGGTTTTTTGTTTTAGTAATTAAAATCGCTAATTCCGTAAAATGTTTTCATTGTATGTCGAGCAAAGTCGCCGGTAAGAGACGTTCTTTTTTGGATTGTCTGTTATATGACTACGATTGTGTTGTCGGCTTTTTGCGTTGCATTAACGGTATAATATCAAGATATCCTCACTCATTTAGCAAAAAAACAGTACAGGTACTGCTTCACGCTGAGTTTTCTGTAACAAACTGTTTGTATCTTTTTAATTTTACAGCTTAAAATTTGTTATTTGAATTTGTAACTTGACTTTTAAACGAATTTAAGATTAATTCAATTTTAAGACCATCTTTATGGTTTTTCGAACTAATTGCTTTTATGTAATCTTAGATATGTAAATGCATGTACACATACAGCATCTATTAGCAGTATTGTGAAACATTACGATTAAATTACTGTGTGCCTAAATTAAAATTTACACCTCTGCAGTAGTAACAGTTAGGTAATTTTTAATAAACAATTAGATATTTCAGTTTGAAATGATTATGGCGGTAATGCTCAAATAATTGTTATATTTTTTATTTCCAATTTATATTATATTTTCTCCTATTGGTTAAATATCACTAATTAAATATCAAATACCTATTTAAATTAATACGCATCGCTGCGACGAAATCTAGGAAAATTAATACCAAAAATTGCTCGTAAAGAAAATAATTAAAAACATGTACATTTAATCTCACAAACATGTTACAATATTTGTCCTTTTCAATAAATGGGCACCACAAATCATACATTAATATCCATCTAAATAAATAAGGTAAACGGCAAAGCCTTGATAATGGCCTTAAGATAGTCGACAAAAAATAAATAATATGTTTCATTGCTACAAAGTTGTGCAAAAACCGTGCGTCCTCTTGAGCAATGAATCGGAAATACCGCTACCTTCGTTTGCTTTAATCTTTTTGTTATGTCACTACTTCGAAAAACTTATCAACCTTGTTTGACGATTATAAATATTTGTTAGCTCATTCTCATTTTATTCGGGGTTAAAATGTCAACTGTCATGTATGCCTAACAAGGCACTTGATGCTTATATACTGTTATTTTATTATTTTAAGCAAAAGGCTGATTTAGGATAAGCCCGCCCATGGACACTCCCAGCCCTTGATGGGCCGTGCGTTATCAGTATTATAGGGCAGGTTCGCTCTTTTTGTGAAGTTCCCTTTCATTTTGATTGCGTAATATCTGTACAGGCACCTGATTCCACGGAGGGCTGGTGGCCCTAAAAACGCTAATTCTAAAACACACACATCGAGGTGATACGGACGACTTTCTTGGAATTAATCAAACTACCTACGTTGACCTCCAAGAGACCTTCGTCAGAGGACAAGTTGTACCGGAATAAAAATACTATTTGTTAGAAAAACAAAATTACAATCACTTGCTAGAATTAAGTTAAGATTAGTTATTGCATTAATAATATTACTATAATATTTAAGTTAAACACACTAGGCCCTCTTAAACTTTATAATAGAAACTAGTGTGGATCTTTTTACCCGTGGGAGAATCTTGCTGAAGCATAAGCTGACACACTAATTGGGCCTGCTTGTCCGAAATGATACCACATACTGACAGAATATTCAGCGTCAAATGGCATTTTTACTGTGTTTCGCTGAGTGATTGAGGATATCGGAGCCCATTAATAATGCCGCTTCAGCGGCGCAAAAAGCCGGCAACACCACCAATGCGTGGAATGTGACCCGTATGTTCGTCGGCGGTGGTGTTCACTTAACATATAAAAGATCCACCTGCTCCCTTGTCCGCTATACCATAAAAACACACTAGGCACTCGTAAACTTTGTGATAGAGTAGGCACATGAGAGGCTTTTTATTTTTATGTATTTTTTTATACATAGGCTCCTAAAGATTTGCTACATTTATTAATCTTTGTTGTTAGTAATTTAAATAATTAAATTCCAGGGGCAAAGCTTACCAGGATGGTAAAACTATACCGCAGAAGGCAATCAACAACCCATGCTCGCTTGCATGCATTTGCAGTGTCAGTAAGCAGCCGCAGTTCGAATGCGCGGCGGTGGATTGCTTCGAGACCTTCGACGCAGACGTACAGCAGCAATGTATCAGCACTTTTGAGTTGGACTCGTGCTGTAGTACCGGCAGTGTTTGTGGTAGGTAGTAAATTAATAGTTTCATTGTTGCTATGTAAAGTCTTTAAGCTCGCAGTTCCCGAGAAAAACCACCCACTTTTCTAGATATGTACATTTATTACTAACCCAGATTCACCTTTTTTTATATAGACTATTATTATACAGACACATTTAAATTTACTATACAGACTATTTTAGTGGTTCTAATCACCTGTTTCTTTCGTGGGACTACGTTAGGTTCAGCTCAATTACGGATAGGTGGCCTATTATATTTGCAAATGGATTTTTTATTATAGGTTACAAATGGTCATCCATGACTCAAATCTACTTGGCATGCATAAAGTTACTGCATATTATAATGTGGAAATTGTCTCATTCATTCAAATATATGTAAAATTGTGACGTCACCACCCTCCTGTATCCTGATTAATGGGATAACCTTCTTTCTTTGATTTCCTGCTCCATAAAACAAATTAGGAATCCAATTAAGCAGGAATATATTTTTTTTATAGAAACAGTGGCAAACGAGCATGAGACTCACCTAGGATAGGCGGTCCTCCCTTGCAATACCGCGATTGCGGTGCGGCTTTTTAAGAGCTACGTACGCTCTTTTGAAGGTCCTCAAGTCATATTGGTTTGGAAATATCTCTGCAGAAAGCTACTTCCACAGAGTGATGGTGGCACGAAATGCCTTACAACGTTTTTAAGGCGTTTTGTTATCTGTCACCGAATTTTATTAGTTCTGGAATGTATTTAGTTCTAAACCAATATGATTTAGGAACCTTCAAAAAAGCGCGTAGCTCTATCGTAAAAGTCGACACCACACCTGCAGCCCAACTACGGCTAAGTTGGCCTCTAGTACGTTTGCCTCCTAAAAAAACAATAAATATTTTAAGTATAGCAAAAGTTGAACACTTTTATGACCCATTGTTTTAAAAATTGAATTTCCTGTTATATTTGACGACCACACCTGTTTGTAAACATTAATGGCTTGTAACATTATTTAATCGTAAGGATATATTTTTCAGGCAAGGACGAAATAGCTAAGTTAAAGACATGCGAGATCGATGGACAAACATTCTTAGAGGGTCAACATTTCTATCCAAAGAATACGAGAAAAAGCTGCATCTGTACCGCAAAGTGGGACGGGTCTATAGAAAATCCGAACGCATGCAGAGATATAAACTGTGCCATTGAAATACACTATCAAGACAAAATATTAAACAACTGTGCTCCGGTTTTCATTGGGAATATGATGAGTTGTCCGATCAGTTTTCAATGTCGTAAGTACTGTTAAGGATCTTTGGAATATTGCTTTACTAGAAATGTATTTTGCTTGGTGTATTACTGGTGTTTTAATGGGCCTTTATCACATTCACTCAACGGAACAAGTATTTTATGCTAATAATCTGTGAGTTCGAGGAACCGTTCTGGTCGACACGGGCCAAATAGCGCGTCTGCATATGCCGAATAACTCTCACAGGAGGGACAGTATTAATACTGTCCCTCCTGTGAGCCACTGTCAAGCCCTCTTAATGACCAAATATAATTTAAATTCTATTGTGACCGGGAATCAAACCCGTACATATGGAGCATGATAGCCTGTCTCACAGGAAAACCCTTGTAAAATTTAAAATTCTCGGAGTGCACGCGAGGTCCTCCCACACTTGTTAAGCTTTAAACACTCTGACCAACTGCAAGTAGCCATTCCTAAATATATATATAGCTTTCACTTGAATAAACTTTTTTATTTTTCAGCTACATCAAATTCTAAAGTGATCCGTGGCCTGAATCTTCGCAGCATCAATGCCCAATGTGCGTTCGGCAATGTGACATTATCTGTTGGCGACGAGATAACAGTTGACGAGAAATGTACGACGTGCTCATGCGACGTACCACCATTTGTCTCTTGCTCTAGAAAAACTACTTGTTAACCAATAAAAAAGTAAAAGTAAAATGACCTCTAGTAGTATTTTAGATGCAAGTAGGTAGTGACTATTGTACGTAACTGAATTATTTATATGTTATAATAGGACTCAAGCTTAGAATCTCTGCACAATAATTTTGGACCACTGGAGGTTTAACGTAATACAATAAAATGCTTATATAAAAAAAAACTACCAGACTATAGACTATAGGTATTTCAGTACTTATTTAAAATGTCATTCATTAAATGCAATACTTGATAAATAATTAAGTTAAATACATACGTCGCTTAACTTGAAACAATGTCTTAAATAACTGTCATTTTGGTTTTTTATGAAAGATCTTTCAAAATTTTTATGGTAATAATAGTCGTGACATATATTTTAAGCTTTGTAAAAGTATTATTAATATTATTGATTATTAAAATTACAATTTGACTTTTAATAAAAACAATTGATTTTTAAATAAGGAACGGTGTATCTTATTAAAAACAATTAATTATAAGTTTATCTCTATAATTTTTTTATTTTATAGCGGACAACGGAGCAGGTGGGTCTCCTGTATGGTAAGAGAACACTGCCGCCCATCACCAACCGCGCTAAAGACCGAGCGTTGGTTGTGTTTCCAGCTTTTTACGCCACTTAAGCGGCATTTTAAGGCTTCCGATATACTCACTCACTCTGCGAAACATTTGAAGTACTGTTTCATGTTGAGTATTCTGTGAGCCCGTGGTATCACATCGGACGAGCCGGGACAATTAGTGCGTTTTTAATTACGAAATATCATTTTCGAATAAGAATTTTAAAATATTTAATTTAAATTTTATATTGCAAAAATGAAAATAACAAATAAAAATTAAACTTTATTGAAATTGTATAATTAATTTTAAACTTATACTAAGTTGTTTATCATTTTCTTAATAAAATATTTCTATAATCTATATAAATAATGATCTATTTACATATGTACACAGACTTATTTGGACCTTTGTAATTTAAAATGTTGTTACATTATTTACAACTAACTAAAAACAGGGAACTCGCTGTAATACCCAAAGTGATCTAACATTGTATGATAGATCGAAGGCGCATCATCGACCAATCACCGCTGTGTCGAATTATTGGACAAGTGAGTTAATTTGTCTTAAATATAGGTAATATAACTTTTTAATTGTAATAGGATACACCCTTATACGTACTTACATAATAAATGCATTTGGTATAACTTTGTTTTCAATTACAAAAAATTTCTCACGTTTTCCTTTATATAGTATAATTTTTGCTAAAACTTAAAGAAATACGTAACTATTATAAAACTACTATTCATTGTAGTCTCTGATATAAACAACATATAATTAAAAATATTTATCTTCGTTCAAGTATAAAAATATAGTTCGTGTAGAACTTGTAACAAAACTTACACTAACTTCAGTATTTAATTTGTTCCTAAATAATTTTCAATAATTTTATTCATAATTACCGAGTTTTTTATTTATTTATAAGTGTAGATTTAGGTGAAGCAAGCAAGTCCTAGCTCAATTCTGAACATTTGCTTCGTTCTTCCAACATCCCTTACTGCAATATCCAAAAGCGGTAGACGATTGGGTTTCTCTGTCTTATATTGAATTATAGTCTTCGCCCAGTCTTGATTCTTATGCTGAAAATATTTTTTTAAGAATAAATACTCAAAATATTTTGGAGAAAAATTATTTTCTTCAAAAATTTTATTAATTTATATTACTATAATAAAAAACATATATATATATATATATATATATATGATAAACAAACCCAACTGTAATTAAAAAACATGTTTAAAAGAAAGACATGTTATTTATACTACTTATAACTGTAAGACCGTTCAACTGATTTGACTGAAAATTGGTGGAGAAGTAGGTTAAAACCAGAACCCTTTTTCTAGTTAAGGGCATACACATACAATTGCTGAGTGTTCATGATTGGACCCGGTAGGTTGCGTATTGAACAGGGCGACATCTGCCGTCTCTGCTACTTTATATATTACATAGATGATATTTTATAGTTATTTTATCAGAGATAAAGGGTTGTACAACCTTTTACTACCTACTTTTACTTAATTAAAACTTAGATAACACTAAATACAGTACACACCACCAAATTTTAACCCTTTCTTAAAACAGTCTCAGCAAAACTAAGCTTTATTATTTATTATTATATTTACAGTGTTGTACAACCTACTTTTACTTAATCAAGACTTAGATAATACTAATTAATACATAACTATAAATAATTAAATATAAATTAAATTTAATATTAATAATTAATGCAAAAACGAAGCGACTTTATTAGTATATTTCGAGGGAATTATTCACCTGGCATTCATCCAACAGAGCTGTATACCGTAAACGATTATTTGCTTTAGGTAATATTTCAGCGTCATTATAGGCGAGAAGTTTCAATCCATGTCTATAGTTTTTAGATTCCGGGTCGTAGTACCCCACTGTGTTCTTGCAGTGTAATGTGACATTTTGAACTGCACGTAGCGATAGAAGCTGGAGGTAAGTCAGTTGGCTGCTGTCGGCTTTGTAGGAGATCTGTAAAATAACATACATCTTGTAAATAGACAGTAATTTAATTATTAAAAATGTGTTAATTCGATGTAAATATGGCATATTCCACTATTAAATTTTTGTATTAATGTTCAATTTTTTATACCCATCTTATGGATTTATTTTATAGGTAAATCATAAAGTAATTAAATCACTTCTTTACCGGTTTAAAACACTTTTTTAAGATCGTTTATATCTACATATCTTATAATAATAGAATAATAATTTAATTATATATACACATGGGAACTCATTCCACAACTATTGTCTTTATAGAAACGTATATGAGTAATTTTATTATGTTTATGTTAACTTTGTTAAATTTAATTTTTTAAAGTCAATGCTTAAATAATATTTATTGTGTGGAGAGATTTGACTTTGCACAATGGTGGGTGTCGGTGGGTATCATAATAAAAGAACACCGAGCCCGCAGGACAACCGCAGCACAGTACGTGCATTGGCTGTGTTGCCGGCATTTTGTAATGGCCTCCGATATACAGAATCACTCAGCCAATCACAATGGAAGCACCGTTTCAAGCACAACTACCGTTTCACGTTGAGTATTCTGTGAGCCCGTGATATGAGTCCGCATATCTTTCAGCTTCCTATGGGTGATTTTAATACTTATTATAATTAATTTGTTCAAGCAATGCCTTTTCATTGCTCTCCACTCTTGAAAACCAGCGCGTTTATGGTGAAGCATACAGCGTTATTACTACTCTAGTTTTTGTATAGATGAGTTTTAAATAAATAATTGAGTGTGTTTACTGTAAATCCATCATTCATCTCGCTGACCCAGGCCTCATTCTTCCCGTTATGTGTGATGTCCTTGGACTGCATGGGCTTCGGGTAAATGCAACTACTGCCACTTGCCATATCACAGTATACAATAATAGCGTCACTTATATCTCCTCCGTTTGGATCAACCCAATATTGACCTGCCGTCCATTAAAAATTAACAATTAATTTATTACAGAAACAGATTAATAAATGTTTTTTTTATATAACGCGCGGAACAGTGGGTGTTTTCATTAAAATGAAATATTTTATTCAACATAAATATAAAAATGCAGCTCGTTGAACATCATAATCAGTCCATCAGCGGTTCCAAGCTAAGAAGAACCCACTGAGAAGATCCGACGAAATAAACTCAGTGTGTGTAATTTTTTGGTAAGAGATCACCGCCGCCGAGGACTACCGCGACACAATCCGAGCTCATGATTGTTGCCGGCTTTTTTATGCGTGATTGGTATAATTTTGTGGTTGGCCGGCAAGAGCCGGTCCAATTAGTGAGTCAGCATGGCTCTCCCATTAGTTAGACAGTGTTCATACACTCGCCCGGCCACTGATCAAGCTCTTCCAACCGCGGCATAAATTTATTTATAAATTTTGGAATGGAAATAAGAGAAAAAATTACCGCTTGGAAATTCGGGATGATGGTATTTTATATCTCCACATGTCTTGGCCGGCGCTTCCTTAGAACCATCGGGTTTTAGGAATTTGTGCAGTGATTCTTTCAGGCGCTCGTACGCTTTCATCACGATTTCTTTCCTCTCAGCGAGTGGCATGTCGTCTTTAAAGAACCGCGGTGGTATACTTGGATCATCTCCAAGAGCGTCTGGGCCTTTCACTGACCCTGAAATTTGAAAACAATTATATTTTGTGTGAGATGCTAATTACAACTGCTTCAATTACTAGTATATTGTTATAAAAGGTAATAATAAAAAAGTATTTTAGAATATTTTTCATACATTATATTACTTACTGTTTTTATGTTTCAGTTAAGTGTAGGACCTACAATTTGTTTGGAATATCATACCTTGTTGTAACATAGCAGCAATAGCAGCAGCGTCATAGGCAAGTCCCTCGCCAGGAGATCCCGGAGGTCCGGGAGGACCTGCGGGTCCAAGACTACCGTGTCTTCCCGGTTCTCCTGGTGGACCGCGAGCTCCAGGTGGGCCAAGAGGGCCTTGGGGACCAGAATTACCGTCGCGCCCAGGTGGGCCTAATTGAAAAATACAATTTCTGTTAATGTGGACCCAATTTATTTTTAAAATATCTTACTTGAGTTTTACTATTTTTTGTAATTATCATAAGAATAATGTTATTAATATATTACCTCTTGATCCAATATCACCGTCTTTGCCAGGTGGTCCCATAGGGCCAGGCAACCCTCTATCTCCAGATCTACCTGGGGCTCCAACAAGACCAGGTAAGCCGGGCAGACCGGAATGACCTTTAGCCCCAATTGCACCTGACTCTCCTCTTTCTCCCTTGGGTCCATCCAGGCCAGGCATACCCTGCTTTCCTGCTGGACCTTGAGGACCTTCAACTCCGGCAACTCCAGATTCTCCTCTTGGACCTCTTTCGCCACTCGGCCCAGGAGGTCCTCCAGAACCAGGAAGACCCTGATAATAAATAATAAATGAATAAAATTATAGTTTGCAGTGCTCACGGATTTTTTAAACGTGTTTTAAGTAGACATGACTTTATACCTGAATTCCTGGAATACCAATCGACCCAGGCTGGCCAGGTGGACCTATTGGACCTTTATCACCTGGGCGTCCAGGTAAACCATTTTGCCCCATTTTACCAGGTCGACCTTCAGGTCCGACTTCACCCATAGGACCTGGTGGCCCTTGAGATCCAGGGTTTCCAATAGGCCCAGGAGTACCATCAGTACCAGGTTTTCCTGGGGATCCGTTTTCACCCTGTCAAAGATATATTTTACATATAATTTATATATATATATATATAGTATAAGTAACAACCACAACTATTTCTTAAATACAATTAAAATTTATAAATACGACCATGAAGAAGAGATAGAAAAGAGATAATTTTCAACATCATGTAAGATTCTATTTTAAATATTTATACAAAATTTACTTTACCTGAACACCTCGCAAACCCTGAGGTCCCGGTGATCCACTCAAACCAGGTAAGCCTGTAGGTCCTCTTTCTCCGCTTGATCCTGGTGGACCTATTGGCCCCTGTATTCCAGGTTCTCCCTCGTTACCTCTTTCTCCCTTCACTCCCTCGGGACCTGGAGATCCTGTGAATCCAATAGGACCCGAAGGACCTGGTCTACCAGAATCTCCGACTGATCCTTTCGCGCCGGGAATACCAGGCATACCAGCAGAACCAGCACTTCCTTGTGGTCCCTGTAAAGTAGTTGAATGTATAATATTATGTATTTTTTGTAATGGTCTATCATTAATAAATATTCATCGGCAAGGAAATAATATAACATTAATTTATTAATGAAAGAAAAATATCTTCCACTTACCGGTGGTCCCAATTCACCAGGTCTTCCAGGTAGTCCTGCTCGACCTGCATCTCCTTTAGGTCCCGCTTCGCCTCGAGCACCTTTTCCACCAATTTGACCAGGGAGGCCTCTTTGACCAGGCTCTCCGTGTAAGCCTAAAAATAATTTACTATTTATATTCAAAATAATAATTCTTATTCTTACTTTATTTTTAAAAGGTTGCCCTATTATTAGTGTTAAGATTTCACATATGTTATATATAATAAGGCAGTCAAGTTAGGTACCTGGACTACCAGCCGATCCTTGTTGACCTTTAGCTCCTGCGTAGCCCCTATCGCCTTTAAGGCCTGGCATTCCCGTCAACCCTTGTGTTCCGGGCAAACCCGGGGCTCCTTGCATTCCCGGCTGACCACGCTCTCCTGTAGAACCCGGAGCTCCAGGTTCACCAGAAACACCAGGAGTTCCAGGCTCTCCCCTTTCTGCTGGTTCTCCGGCTGGTCCGGTGGGCCCAATAGGCCCTTGTGGTCCTTGTTCTCCTTGACGTCCTAGAAGAAGAAGTGAAAGAATCCAATTAAGGTAATCAAATCTTCAATTATAATTTATAAACAGTTTATAAGAAGAAACTTCACTGACCAGAAGGTCCCTCGTTTCCCTGTGGGCCTAGTGAGCCTCTTTCGCCTTTTTCTCCTGATAAACCAGTTAATCCTCTTGGGCCTGGCAGACCCATAGGTCCTAATGGACCTTGATGACCTTTGCTGCCCTTCTGACCTTCAGGGCCCTTTAAATATTGATATATTTTTAGTATTTTAATCATGTGTTAAGTTATATTTTTAAAAATACGAATTTGCTTGTTATTTAAAGATGTGGCCAAAAACCTTAATATAATAGATACATTGTAAAGAACTCTCAGACTTTTAACTTACGGGTAACCCATCATTGCCCTGTGATCCACTTTCGCCTTTCTCCCCAGGGGTACCTGGTAATCCTTGCTGGCCTCGCTCACCCGAAAATCCCCTTTCGCCGCGTGGACCTGATTGACCTATTGGTCCTACAGGACCAACCACTCCAGGTTCACCTTCTTTACCAGGAGTACCTGGTAATCCAGCTGTTCCTGGCATGCCCTATAAAATATTTATTGTGATAAAAATAGAATGCCATAATATTTACAAGACTTTTAATTTATAACTTACAGGAAAACCTGTAGGACCAGTTGGTCCGACCGGACCTCGTTCTCCAGAAGGGCCCATAGGACCTGAAGCTCCTTGTACTCCCGGACTACCATCTCTTCCTGGATCTCCCTTTGCACCTTGTGGTCCTGACTGACCAATTTCACCATCTTTTCCAGATTCTCCCTTGAAATAGTTATATATAAAATAATTATTATATTAAATTATTTCAACAAATACGGTTTTCATAATCAAAATTTACCTGTAATCCTCTTTCACCAGGGCTTCCCATCAAACCTGGAGTTCCTTGTAATCCTTGAGAACCTTGTTCGCCAGGTCGACCATCGGCCCCTGGTATACCTCTTTCTCCCGTTGGACCCGATTTTCCAGTCATACCAGGCCTCCCTATTATTCCTCTCTGTCCGGGTAGGCCTTGCGGTCCAGATCTACCTGGATCACCAGCATTACCTTTAAGACCGGGTAATCCAACACTTCCCCGTTCCCCAGGCTGTCCTTTCATACCCATAGGGCCATCAGCCCCAGACAATCCTCGCATTCCTTGAAGTCCTCGTTCTCCTTGTGGACCTGTATTTCCCGCTGGTCCTCTTAAGCCTCTTTTGCCACGTTTTCCCTCTGGACCAACCACGCCCGGTAAGCCTCGGGGACCAGGTCCGCCTGTCTCACCTCTAATACCCATTTCTCCTTTGAGACCTCTTTCACCAGGTTGACCCTAAAAACATAATTAAATTAAGCTAATTGTACAACCAAATTTGTTATTTACTATTACGAATTTATTATTATGAATAAATATAGTAAAATAAATTAAATAATATTTATTATTATGAATTAAAAATACTTTGATAATCACAAACAAAACCTCATGAAGAATGGAACGTTTAGATAAAATCTTAATATTTTGCAGCTTAAATAAAATAGCAAACCCTAAATTAGCCATTTACTTAATGCCAATATCTTTAATGCCAATGGTTCATAACATTTATTGCCGTACAAGTTATCCCTTTTATCAAGAATCTATAATATGCTTATTTAAATTATATTATGTACAGTGTAAAGTCGATGTAACGTCCGTCTATTTAACGACAAACTCCCTAAATCGCCGTAGTCAATTGACTTTGGTTAGTTTAGCTTGAATTCCATACACATATACACTCTACATAGCATTACACCCACTCTCAACATCAAGAGTTCATCTCAGACATCAATTAAGTAAAGAAGCACATTTAAAGTTGCCAAAATTAGTAAAAACTGCGCAGCTGTGTACCTACGTTCTTTTGTCGCTTAATCATTCTAGAACGTATTAAAGA
>DWCF01004915.1:0-15309 GCA_018230265.1 Delias oraia | reverse complement strand
AGTTTGGCCTAGCAGCCTACTTGGGGTCTTCTAAAATACTTGAGTTGTGACGATAATTCTATTGGAAAGAGTCAGGTGCGGCGATTCGCCGCAAGGAACAATTCGTTTTGCAACAAACGCTGACCGCTGCGCTTTCCGCTTTGATAAAATCACTGTTATCACAAGAGACCTCAATGCCGCGGGGTCTGATTATGTTATTAGACCTTGGACAATCTTTGATACCGTTGAAACCTCAAGAACTATAGCCGAGAGGTAACGCGATGGGCGTTATGGACTAAATGTCTTTGATGCGCTGTAATTTCTACTTTGCAGGTCCTATATTAAAGGCAATGGCGCCTCGGGTCTCACGTTTCTATTTAATTCATTTAATTATTTTAAATGCTCAAAAAGCAAGAATAAATGATGTAACATTTTTATTGTATGCGGTCAATGGCTCTTGATGGTAAGAGATAACCGCCGCCCATGAAAAAATACGCCGCAATGTTCATTTGGTTGTGTTGCTGGCTTTTGTGAGCCGTTATGTGGGCTTCTAGTAACCTAAATCATTCATCTAAATACAGTACAAGTACTATTTTACATTGGTATTCTATGAGCCCTTATCACAATGTGTGACCCGATGCAAACAGTGTGTCATGTATCAACATGAATCTAGAACGCGAAAGACAGAGTTGACTTAACTAACGAAACACTATCAAGTCTTTCTAAAAATCAAATAAATTTACAAATTAAATTATGTATATACTTTGAATTTGTATAATGTATGTTGTATAACACTAGGTACCTATATTGCCAGCTTCGATGATAAAATTTACAATTATTATCTTTACCTACTAATAAATTACTTTTAAGCAGATATTTTCAAATAAACCAACTAAACATTTTTATTAGTTACTTTCAAAAATATGAAAGTAACTTATTACCCGTATACGTAAGATATTTTTTATGATAAAGCAGACAATGGAGCAGGTGGGTCTCCTATATGGTAAATGAACACCGTCGCCCATTGAAAACCGCGGCACAGGCCGCGCTTTGGATGTATGGCCGGCTTTGACACCGCGTAAGCGTCGTAATTTCAAGAACCTTCGATATCCTCACTCTCCCACGGGTGTGACAGTGTTAAGACACTCACCCAGCAACTGTCAAGCACATCCAAAGATCGAATAAATTATATATTATATACGAATTATAGGTAGGTAAATCTTTGGAGGGAATTGCATAGTTGCCTAATTTCCTAAAAATAAAAAGTAGTTACATATTTGTTGGGCGACATCGACTTCCTCTTGATAAAACAATTAAATTAGATCTAGATGCATGGTTGAATAAAGGGAAAAAACCAATGTGCATACACGTAGCATGTAAATTATGAAGTTTATAGACGTGGGCGTGTCGCTTAACAGCGATTGGAGGCGGAGGCACCAATGCGCGAGCGCTGCCCAGTAGTCGGTTTCTCTGCATTTTTATACATGCAAATTTTCGTAAGTCTGACTGTATAGGTGCTTAACATGCAACCTGAATCCATCCAACAGAGGTTCCTACAAATCTACAAGAGCCTTATCTAAATAGAAATACTAATGAAACACTAGTGGGTCTCCTTCAAGTGATTACATCGATTATGGATAATTGCACCATATTCATATTATAGCAAAATAATCCTTATTATCAATATAACAATTATTTGGGACTATAGAGCCACTGATATCCTAACTCAGCGAAACAGTTCCTATAAGTAGGTACCTACTGTTTCACCCTAATAGGTAGGTATATGAGCTCGTGTTATTACTTCAGACTGCGGAAAGCGCACAGTAAGACGTGCCGCCATGCGATAGAAAGACGTTCTCACAAAGGTCGAGGGCAACTGCTGGACCCAGACCGTTCAAGATCGTAATAGGTTATATAGGTATATCTTTGGGAGAGGCCTATCTCCAGCAGTGGACTTGACAGGCTGATGATAACGAATGAGGATAACGGAGATCTTTAAATAGGAGGTCTGCTTAAGTGGCTTAAAAAGTCATTAATTCATTCATCATTAAAGTCATTCCCAACACTAGTATCAAACGATTACTTACTGGGAAGACTTCGCCACGAAAATTTCGTAAATACTTTTAAAGTAAACAACTTTTTATTTATTTATTTAAAAAGCCGGCAACAGAACCAATGCGTGGACTGTGGTGCGGTTGTTCATGAGCGGCGGTGTTCTCTTACCATATAGGAGACCCACTTGCTACGTTGTCCGCAATAGAATAAAAAAAAACCTTTTCGAAACATATGCAATTTATCAGAAAAAGTTTTAAGCACTCTATATTACGTGCTAGTCGAGAAAATTGCCTACATAACTATCCACTTTCCGTCAGCAGCTTCCTAACAACGTTTAAGACTCCGATATTACCTATAATTGAAGATATCGAATCATCGTCTGCCGAGCCCACTTCATTGCTGATTACTCAGAGTTATCAAGAATCATCGATTATGATCCAACAGAATACGCTTCCTAATAACATTGATGGCATATATTATACGATTTGTTGGGAATTTTGTTGAAAATGGCGAAAACATTACAGAAAAGTACAGGTATCCAATGGAACGCCTGCGGCGGGAGGCGATTTCTCCGCCTGTATGCAAATTAATCGCAATCAAAATAATCATTTTCGTGTCTGAAACCATCAGACGATTTGAATTTTCCGCCATCTTGACTAGATTTGTGTTTTTTTTATTCTGTACGGACCTACTTAAGTGTGGTAGGTAGATGTTTTAATTTGATTATTTAATAGTAAAGTTTTAAACCTTAAAGTAGTTTTTAGTAAAATATATTTTTTTTATATTTCTCCAAGACACGTAGGTACATACTTTTTTTTTAAATAGTTTGTTCTTTATTAATTCCATTCTTTATTTTATTTTTTATATACGCTAGATTGCTTATTATTTTTGTTGTTGTCAAGTTCTTAATTGGATATAACTATTATACTCAGACCGGTTTTTATATAAATTATTTAATAAAGCAGTAGTACATATTTTTTTGTACATTTTCTTTTTGTTTAAAATTTAATTTATAAGTTAAACCACAAAATAAATCATTGATAGATACCTATCTCATTTTCCATAATTCCTTAACTCAAAACATATAATTTATCCTTTCTACGTAACATAACATTTTTCATCCTGAAATATTAATTTGCATAGCTTAGCTTTGTTTATCTTTCTTTATTTCCCATTGGAAAAATGTCTGTTTCCGAAGGACATGAAACGAACTTAAGGTACAGGCGCAATACTAAATCTAGTTGGCTATGGAAGCAATTACTTTGGGGTTACTCACAATTACAGGTAAATGATATCATTCTTAGACAGTATTTAATTAAGTTACGGTCGGCTGGTACCAAACCAATGATTACAACGTCAATTGAATGCGATTAAAATTAATTTTCTATGATGTCATACCTATTGCCATTACAGTACGCCTTGATGCGAATAAGGTTTTTTATGAAAGCGGAGGCAAATAGGCAGGAGCGTCACCTTAGTATAAGCGGTCCTCCATCCATGAATCTCCCAGCAACTGGGATACGCGTATGTTGTCGGCCTTTTAGTGATAGGTACACTTATTTTTGAAGGTCCCCGAATCGTAGGTATTGGCTTGGAAATAGGTATACATCTACAACCTATGCGCGACTGGTAGCGCCACCTAGTTTAAATTAGCTATGAGTTCTTCTGTCTTGATGTATTTATTTATACTCATTTTAAATTCAAGTTACCCGTGGGAGAGCCATTTCGCATTTAGCAGCAAATTGGGTTGGCTCATCCGACGTGATACCAAGGGCTCACAGAATATCTACTCCTATATGCATTGCATTTCACACATCTTACCTTTTGATCTGTATGCCTCCATTTTTTTAAAAATATACTTAGATATATTAAAACTATATACATATATGAATTATGCACTTTGTGACCGAGTTGATGATTATATTAGAAACTTTTTCATTCTTTAAATATAAATGTAGACAGTAGTATAAGTTGAAATATAATTTACGCCGTAATTTGTACAGAAAGTAGCGTTATCGTACGGCGCCTAACTGATTAGCATAGACTTAATGTTAAAATGATTCAGGTGCTTTTACCGGCATTAACAGCAGTTCAGCAGTGCGTTCGATGTGCGCAATTTGCCTCCATTTGTTGTAATGACAGACCGCGTTCGTGGATGCTGCATAATGAGCTGATCCGTTTGATCCTGACGAACCTATGCTATATATGCCATCAAAAGGCTTTTGAAATAGTACAATCTATTTAAACTATGTATGTCAAAGTATAGTACAGCTTTCATTTCCAAACCAATACGACTTAGTGACCTTCAAAAGAAAAGAGTGCCTTGAAGGCCAGCAACGCACCCGCTGCCATGCAACGGCTTGAAATGTCCATGGGCGGAGAGCTGCTTTTCCTATGTAAGTTTCCTGCTCGTTTTCCATGAAAAAAATTGCCCATTACGTAAATTAAGTAATCTAAATCTAACATAGTTCAGAAATCAAAATAAAGACCATTTTATTGACGAAATGGAGATAGGTGAAACATGATCGTATTGAAAATTGACACAAAATTATGAATTTAGACAGGCAAATGTATTATAATAAATACCAACTGAAATTGATTATTGATGGAATGATGTAGCCTTTATATACCTACATATATTTATTATCTGTGTTAAAGTCAATGAAAACATTCAATTTTTGATTAAATCTTTTTGCTGTAAAGTTCTTTAAGAAAATTGATTTTGAAGAAAGAAAACATTTCTTTTAATAAATCGATATGACAAATAATTGATGATTTAACGCCGACAATGCACCCGTGGCTCTGCAAGGGCTAGAGGTGTCCATGGGCGTAGGACCGCGGAAGAACCTTAGGTGAGCCTCATGCTCATTTGCCACCGATTTTATAAAAAAAAAAGATTAGGATAGATTAGATTACTCACCAAATTAATATAAATTTGGTGAGTACTGAGTAGGTACGTAATGATGCCTGTTGTCAAAATTTCAATTACATATAGGTAATATTGTAATTATAAAAAATATAGAGAATATATATAATTACCTATCTGTTATTTAATAACCATTAATTAAAGAACCAGACGTAGACAACAGACGCCATCTTGTCACTTGTAATTTTGTCAAAGATATGTATAATAATTAATTATGTTATTAACAATTGAATGTGGATGTAATTTGTACAAAATGAAGTTTATTTTTAATAATATAAATAAATATTTAACTTCTGACGCCAAATCCATAGTGGTAAAATAATACGCAACCATTCGCCTACGTACATGTTTATTATGTTTTTGTATAAAGGAAACGAATTTTACGGGCTGCTTAAGCAAAACGAGGCAGAGTGACGGTGCAATTGCGCCGTAACGAACGAGTTACAAAAGCATATGTTTTGAAAGTTAGTGCACACCTCATCATTTATTACATTATGTGAGCAATGATTATAGTAATCTGCTCATGAGGGAACAATAGCAATGCACTCACCCTGCCACCGCATCCCTATACAGCTTGTTTATAATATTTGATACAGGTACTTTCACCAATTTACAGAAAAATAGGTACCTATATATTGTTTTTCAGACATATATTACATGCGAAGGAGTTCCTTCGTATGTGAGTGATTGTTCCTTCAAGTACGTATATATATAATGTATATATATATATATATATATTTATGGTATAGCGGACAGCAGGTAGGTTTCCTATAAGAGGACTACTGTTGGACTTTTGTCTGTCTGTTGCCGGCTTTTTACGCCGCTTCAGCATCATTTTGTAAGAGCCTCCGATATCCTCTCTCACTCAGCGAAACAGTAGAAGTACCGTTTCAATTAATAACTAGATACTGTGCCTCTGAGTATTCTGTTACCCCGTGGTATCACTTCGGATGAGCCGACCCAATTAGTGCGCCAGCATATGCTACAGCATGACTTTATAATATTTTGTATGTACTTAGAAAGACTTTAAAATTATGTTATTTTATGAATCGTAATTTAAAAATAATGGTATAGATATAATATATAAACTTCATTATAACTTATAAGTACGTAGGTATGTTTCATTATATATGATCGTGTTATTTTTCTTATTACTAATAAATACACTCTGTATACATTGAATAGTATAAATTTAATAGAAAATATGACCCTTTCACTGTTAATAATTACGGAGTAAGGATACAAAGGCGATCGTCGCTACTGTGTTTTATTCGTTGAAATCGGTTGACAATGGCCGCGCGCGGTACCCTTTCTTCGGCAATTTGCCAAGCAGCAGGCTCCGGAAGTCGAACCCTCAACCTAATATTAGCGACTTTAGTCTCCAGGCGTTATATTGATTCAGGAACTCCGCCTCGCAAGATTGTATTGTTATGTAAGCACGTGACATAATTTTACATTGAAAGAAAACGGTTTGCATTTGAAATCTCTAATCTAGAAGTACGAGTAGGTAGACACTTATTTCAGCTGAGTCTTGTTGTAGGTATTACTTTATATTTAAATGCCAATTTAAATCATTAAGTCTTTTGACATGTCTACAGGTACCGTATAGTGCAGACTGCAGAAGATGAATTAAAAATAATTTCTAAGTTATGTGATCTCAAATATTTGTATAAGTTTTAAAATAGTAGTAGATACTATATATAATTTAAAATAATTCATACATTTTAGGTTTGTCCATTGGTCTAATATGTTTTTGTAGATTTACACGTAAAATATAGATTTCTTATTTAGATATGACATGTTATACGTTGCATTATTGCCTGTTCTATTTTGTTATGGTATAGCTGACAACGGACTCACAGATTACTCAGCGTGAAACTGAACTTATGGTGTGTTTTGCAAAGTGGGTGAGGATATCGGAGACCTTAAAAAGTGGCGCTTAGGCGGTGTAAAAGCGGCAACACAACCAATACGCGGACTCTGGCGCGGTTGTTTATGGGCGGCAATGTTCTCTAACGATATAGGAGACCCACCTGCGCCGTTGTCCACTATAGAATAAAAAAAACGGAGCGGGTGGGTCGTCTATATGGTAAGAGAATATCGCCATGGATATCCCACCCATGGATAACCGCACCACAGTTCGTGCATTTGTTGTGTTGCTGGATTTTTACGCCACTTTAGCGACATTTTTAAGAGCCTCCAATATCCTCACTCACTCAGCGAAACAGTAGAAGCACCGTTTAAAGTAGAAACAGGTAGGTATCATTCCATGCTGAGTATTCTGTGAGCCCGTATCAATTTAGCCGAGCTCATACTTAGATTTATGAATTTAATATATCTATGAAATTTAGATATTTTCTCTCAAAAAATATATCAAGACTACATAGTATAATAACTTTCACATTAATAAAAGAATTATATATAGGTAGGATGAAAGTAAATACCAATTCGGCCTATTGTAGCTAGTGCTGCCCAAATGCAAGACCAAGACCAAGACCGCCTAATTTAGCAAGACCAAGACTGAGCGCGTAAGACTTGAGCAAGAACAAGATTAAGCCTGCAAGACTCGCACGTCTTGCAGCTAGTTTTTTGCAGTGATTTTTGGAATTTCTCGTTAAATCTTTAGACATATTTTATAAATCTGGTTGGTCTTTGCTATGGCTATGCTACTTCAACCTCAAAATGTTCCTATTCTGATAGGTTTTTCTAAAATGAGAAGTAAACATTAATAAATATCAATAGTCTTATAGGTAATTTCAAGACTTGCAAGACTTGCTGCAAGAGTAAGACCAAGACTGGGAGCGCAATACCAAGACCAATACCAGGTGTATGGGCGCAAGACCAAGACAAAGCTAAGTCTTGCATTTGGGCCACACTAGTAGTAGCTATCAATTTAGTTGACATATCTTTGTAGTGACAAGGGTATCACCCAAGTATGTAGGAATATATTCATTTAAATTAATATGGATTTAAATAATAATATGACGTCAATGCTCATGGAACATAAAACGCATTGGCAATACCGAACCTGGGGCATTTCGTGAGAAATCTTAAGTCTATTTAGATAACATTATAATTTGAGCACGCTACAGAGACGCCGCTGATGCTCAGGCACAATTAAGTCTTATAGGTAACCTTGTTCATACCACTGATTACCGAATTATTGGAACAAAGACTATACTTAGCTCATGCCTTCGCAGCGATTTAAATAATATCTAAGCTAAATAGCACTCCATTGTGCTTTGGTTTCCAACCTGATATTAATGACCCATATTAACTTCAATCGCTAATAAAATTACGTTCACCGCAATATTGACTTAATTCGCCACAATCATTTCTGAATCAGACTTAGAATAAATATTTTTACAAAAATGGGCAAATTGTAAGGGATTTACAGCATAAACAGTTATGCTAATCTGTTATAGTAGCTCGTATACCTATGTATATTAATATAGGTAGAAAGGTTATACCTAATATTTTATAAGTAGGTACTGATACCCTATAAAATTGCTATTTGAAAATGTTAAGGCATATCTTATTTAAATATTGTGATTCGTGGATAGAATAAAGTTACCAAGTATGGATATTGTAAATAATTTTTTTTATTCTAATTTATTAATTATCAGTCATGCAGTTGCGCCTAAATTATTGACAGTCTTGTTTTACATATATTTATTTACAAAATATTTTTTTCATAATTATAAAATTAACAAAAAGGTATCAAAATATGGAATAGCTACTCAATTATGGACTATTTTTATACTATGAATAATAAATCTTCACTTTTATGAGATACTACAGTAACTTTGGTCAATTTTAAAAAGTTACGTAGGTTACTTGCAAAAATCACATATCCATGTATAAAACCATGGGCCCAGAGCCCAGCTCTCTCCCAGCCCCCTCTTTCTCCAGCTTCGAACCCCGAGAGACTAGATCATCTTCGATGTTGTCTAACCAGCGCATTCTACGGCGGCCCACACGTCGGAAGTCAGCAGGACAGTTCCACAGAACGGTTCACGGTGCGTGGCTCCGCAGGCATTTTCTCCATATGCCCCAGCCAACGGAGACAGAGGTTCTTACAGAGGTCGTAGAGTTCGTTATTTGTTCGGATACGCCATTCTCCTTCAAAACCTGAGCCAGATATTTTTTTTTAATTTTCATATCTCACCGGTTCAGCAGGTTTTCAGTTCTTCTAGTCAGTACCCAGGTTTCTGCCCTGTAGGCCACGGTAAGTCTGATGATAGTGTGATAGATAGTTTAATAAGTAGGTAATTATCATGTTAATTGTTCCCGCTTGCCATCTGTGCTAGCAGTAGCAGCGATACGCTTATCTCGCCATAGAAAGATCACAATAATTGTTAAAAAAAATGTTAGAGATAGTATCTATAAATATCGGGTTTATATTGTATGAAAAGAATATCTTACTTAACTAGACCACTTGCTTAGAGCCCAAGGAAAGAATAAAAAGACGTATATTAATGTGAAAGGTAATCGGAGCAATTATTTATTCCGTTATTTTAAAAAGTCACACTACTATTTTTGTTATAAAAATTGATAATTAAAAATATTATTTTTGGAAAAAATAAACCGACCTGAAAATAGACTCTAATAACACAAAAATAAAGACGCCTAACATATGACGAATGATGATGTTTTTTGAATGTCAAGTCATTCAATATTCACTTTTAAAAATGAGAAACGTTTAATGAAATCTCATGTTTCAAGTTGTAAGAGCTTACAATTTAAATATGCGTGGCCAGTTATGTAATTTCAGATTTCACATATAAATGGTTGGGCGAGGCTTGAGTGCCTGAGGTGGTGGGCGTGCAACCACCAGCCAATCGAGGGGATTTTATTCAAGCCTCCAAATACATTATTACTAACAGCACTTCAAATAAGTACGAAATTGTGATGTTTTGCATAATTTTAACATTATTTAGCAGATTGAGCTGTTAAGAAATTATTTATTTTATTTGTAGCATATACAGCGGTCAGCTACAAACATGGAACGTGTGAAGCTATTCAATATTAAGTACCTACTTACTACATTTTGACGTAGCTATAAATAAATATTAAAATAATTATTGCCAAGATTCAGCCTAGAATTTTTGTGCATTTACTTCTAATTCTTGATGCTGTCTATAAAATGATTTGTAGAATAAATTGAAGTCCATAAACACAAGTTCAGGAACTCGATTCGTATTTACTAGCACAAGTTATGGGTCAATTTGAAATTAGATTTTATCTTTATAAAAATCGCAATGAGTACGTCAACTTACATAGAAATCGGTTCAAAGTACATTATTAAAATTACAAAAAATAACTGAGATTTATAGATGTTATATTTTTAATAAAATTAATATCTATAATTAAGTATTGTTGCTAAAAGTAGGTATACAATTATTTTTATTACAAGATTGTTAAGTACGCCATCTAGTAGTTAGTAGGTATATTAAATATTTTGTATAAAAACAATCATTGTAAATAGCCTTACCTACTTACCATATTATGATTTCATATTGTATTATTATTTATATATGATATGATTTTGTATTGTTTTCTGGTGATATTTTTTTCTTTAATCAAATGTAAAACGGCCACGACGTCAAATTGGAGATTTCAAACGGACAATGCTCTGGTGATTTAGAGTGGCACGGCGCTTTGACAATATATCGGAGCGTCTGGCTCTGGACGTGCAGCTTTCGACAATGGATCTCTTTGCAAGCGCAAACTACGATAGATTATAGAGAGACATCTTCATGCGGAAAGGTGCGTCTTGAACATTGGGCGGAGGGCGCCCGCCGTTCGTTTGGCACGGCTGGTGATCTCGCGCACATGTCGCGCCATGGTGAGACATGGTGAAACGTCCAAGTACCTAGGAAACGCAGCGGAGCGATCGGGCGTCATCGGCCGAAGGCGATAGTCTGTATTTTATCCGGGTTGGCTGTGGCAGTTCTGGAGCCAGGCTGGCAGTAGGTCCAGGGAGCGCTGGATCATGACACTGTAAGTCGTATGTCCGTCTTTTATCTAAATAATAAATCTCTAGGTTCTACCCTTTGGGTACTGGCCTTTTAAAACTGTCTTCATTTTCCCCATATAATTATTGAAACTTAGATTTGTGGTTCATAAAAACAAACTATGGCATAATTATTAAGTTTCATTGAACTATATAATATTTCTGTAATTTTATAATATTTAAAGTATTATGCATTTGTTAAACCGATACTACCAAAAAAATTATTGCATGAATTTTTTCCATTTATAGATTATATAATAAAAAAATCTTGATAACTGACATGTTAAGTAAAATGACACAAAATTGTGACAAAACAAAATTTGAAGTTAGTAAAAATTAACCTACATCTTAAAAATATAAGTGTAATACAAAAGTTTTGGTAAAATAATTTATCATTCACAATTATTGTGCTGATTTTAATTTTAGAGATTTTTCTTTCTTCAGAATTTTTGTCGTAAACCTTTTTCAAAACAAATAAACTGATTTGCTTCAAAACTATTGGATTGGAAGCTATTGTGAATTTAAGCAGAATATTATAAACTGCAATAATTTGTGGACCAGTAGTCAAGTCAGGGAAGGTAATTGCATCGTAACATACACTTACATTATTAATATCTTTCTAGAAAGTTCACGTTTAACAAAATGAAAAAACATAGGTGTCATAACTAGTTAAAAAGATATTTTTAAAATTCAGATGCAGCTGTCAGCAGATCCAAGAAGGTCTGATCGCGAGCGCCAATACAAACCACCACCTCCTACATCAGCACCAGCTGAAGATCTTACAACAGATTATATGAATATACTTGGTAATGACAATACTTGGTAGAGTTTTAAATCTTTAACCACCTTTCTAAAATAAATTGTTACAAATAGTTGGCTAATATATCATTTTTACGAATAGTTTTTATATACCAGAACAGATTTTATATCTATTTCTCTCATATATAACTTAGATCTATTTGTTTTTCAAAAATATATATACTTTGTAAAATTATAGGCATGGTATTCTCTATGTGCGGTTTGATGATGCGGCTTAAGTGGTGTGCTTGGACAGCTGTATTTTGTTCCAGCATCAGTTTTGCTAACTCAAGAGTTTCTGATGATACAAAGCAGGTATATATCATATTTTGTTTTTGTAAACAAATGTCATAACAATCTCTAAAAAAATGTTAACATTTTCTTTTGTTGCTGGTCTTAATAAGTTTGAAAGATTTATTATCCATAGCCAATTGATTCAAAAAAATATGATTAAGAATATATTTTTAATCTGATATATGTACTTTCTTATTTTAATATTTCAGATTATCAGCTCCTTCATGCTTTCTATTTCTGCTGTAGTTATGTCGTACTTACAAAATCCATCTCCGATGTCACCTCCATGGGCTTCACTGACGACATAGACTTTAAAATATTGTCTATTAACAAGTGTTAATTAACTCTAATATTATAGATATTTGTTAGTTTTTACTGTTATACATCTATAATGATTATGTATATATAAAATTTATTTTTTGAGTTAGTATTTGTAATGAAACCTAAATCTAACTCTCAATAATGTATTTTATATTAAATTATTGTTTTGATTTTAAAAATTAATTAAAATCTAAAAAGAATTCAAGTTTTGGGGTACAGTCATCCAACTGGATGATGAATGATAAGGTAATTCAAAATATTTAATAATTGATATATTTATTATAAGGTGTATAAGTTATTGAAGTAGTTAGTGTGTTATAAGATTAAAGTAGTGAGAACTATCAACATCACCTAAATCTCATAATGAAATATACAAATTAACAATAAAAATGGAAATGAGTACCATTAATTATCATTTTAACTTTTTAGTGAAAAATAAAACTGAAATTCAGCATCACTAATTTGTTGCTAATTGTTGGTAAGAGGAAAATGATTTAATGAAAAGTATTTTATTACATTAGAATAAACTACACAGCCACTTATGGATCTGACTCGAAGTGAAGTAAATATTGCAGAATTCAAAATGTTTCAGATTTTGAATAAATCTAAACCATTAGTGCAGCTCTATCCCGTGTTCCAAATTCATGTGCATATGTTCTATTAAAATAATTTTCAATTCCTATATAGTTGTCTTTATTTTAACTACATGGATATTGTCATTCAGTTTATTATCTACAGATACCTATATAATTTTCTTACCTATTTTGTCATTTTTTAATATATATCAGTGCAATAACATTATTTAAACTAGTTTTGGATTTCAATTAATTACAATTTACAAGTAAAATAATTGTGATTGTTATTTTAATATTAAAAGCAAGACGTAAATAAGAATACTAGCTGAGTTGTAGTCACAAGCCCCAAGGGATCCGTGCTGTTAGCTTGTTGGGCCTTGACGACTTTTCAATGGAAAGGGTATCGTGCGCCCTGTGGAAATAGGGTGGTTGGGCCTAGTATAGCGCGAATAGAGGAGGGCCGGTAGAATTCGGGCCGTGGTGTTGTAATGGTAGGGTGTAGCTGGGCGCAGCTCGTGGTCATTCCCCACCGGGTGAGACTACCGTATATATCGAGGTACTCTCACGCGGCGGCAGTATCAATGTAGTAGGATCGTCAAGTTTGGAAACGGGACGGCGATGGCGCCGACGCGACATATAATTGGAGGTTTCCTCGCGAATAAGATCGCACGGAAACAGCAATTGCTCTGGTGGCCTAGAGTAGCAAGCCGCGATGTGGTGAAGATTTGGGAAGCTTCTGACCTCTCGAACATCATTGTTGCGTCGTGCAGCTTTCGGCGTTAAGTCTCTTTGCAGAGCGAAAACCACACTGGCACCGCGTAGGCGAGGTGAGGGCGCACGTATGTTTTGTAAAGAGACATCTTCTTGTGCAGAGGTACATAAGAATATCAATTAGTTTATAGAAATGACGTTAACATAAACCAAAAAATAGGAATTTCAATTTCCAGATACTCGGTTACCAATTTTTACCCAATCCATTTTGTGCCTACTAAACTGCAAGCGTTAAAATAATATACTAAATGACGTATGAGACTATAAAAAAGAGATGAATTCAATAACACCAAAATAAATTACAAGGAAGGATTATTATAACAAATGATATTATGTTACCATTTTATATAATTTCTATACTAGATCTGTAGTTATACTGACAATACACCGGGGTTGTAGTTTGACAATGACTGACCGCCGGGCGCCGACTAAGGATTGTGTTGTTGGTGTAATTTTGCATGAGGCATGGTAGTAGTTGAATAATTATAGAAAATTGTTCTGAATTTACGTCTTAACCCTATTTGAATACCGGTGTAAAGCGTATGTATAAATAAATTATTATTATTTTTTTGTATATATTTCATAAATAAGACAAGTAAGTTATTGTAATTAAGGTTATTTATCTAAATTTTTGCGTATTGATTTATACATTATTTTCTGTATTTACAAAACTATGCAAGGGTAATATATCTCTTGTAGCTTTTTATAATTTTATTTTCAGCATAATGCCACCAAAAAAGGTAGAAGAACCAGAAAAGAAGCCGCTTATTGGCCGCGTTGGAACTAATTTAAAAGTGGGAATTGTAGGTGTACCAAATGTGGGAAAATCAACTTTCTTTAATGTCCTCACAAAAAGTCAAGCAGCTGCAGAAAACTTTCCTTTTTGCACCATAGATCCTAATGAAAATAAGTATCTAATCATTTATTTATTTAATAACTGTTCAAAGTTATACTTTCATTACTATGTAAACATAATGGCTAATATGGTAGTTTTAATTTTGTATGTGTATTACAATAAACATAGTAGATAATTCTAAATTAAAGTTACATGTGTAACCATTTTTAAAAATAGAACAAGTATTGTGATGAAATATGATGACAATTATTAATCAAAAGAGACAATGAATCTATATGAAAAATATGTTGCAAATGTGGATATTAATGATCAAAACTATATTAAAGATATTAAAATCTGCAAAGGTGTTTGTTATAGAGGAAAATATAACATCATAAGAAAACATGAAAGAGTATGTAAATGTCATCCACCAAATTTGGCTTCTGCAATTCTTGGCTTGGAAAATACTGATATACCTATACCAGATTACTTGGAGTTTTATAATGCTTGGACTGATATGGATGCACAAGAAGCCTATCTCAAAACAAAACCAACTTCTTATTTAATTCTTAGTAAACCTGGACTAGGTTCATATAGTCTAGGTGAGGCGCTTTCCAAAAAGATGAACTGCGTTCATATTTGCCCAAGAAATGTACTAATTGATGAAATTGACCAAAAAAGTACTTCAGGGCATTGTTTGGACTATAATATGAAACTGAACAAAGTTTGTCAAATTGAT
>DWCF01004914.1:0-15313 GCA_018230265.1 Delias oraia | reverse complement strand
TGTAGGGACCGCGGTAAAAACCGCCTCCGCCGGAAGCGGGGGCGAGGACCGATACTGGTCGCGAAGCGCACTCCGGTAAGCTTCCGGCTGGCCGCCCAGGCGGCCAACGTCGCCCCAAAGTCCGCGAGAAGCTGTAGAGGTCTTATACCGACAGCGATAGTCCTTTCAAAAAAAAACCTCTCATTATATAGTCTGTGGTCACTATTGTCACGTGACTAAATCAACAAATTTCAAAGTAGATTTTATAAATTATAGAAATTTTTATTAATAAATACTATATTTCTGCCAACGTCATTGTATCACATCGTCCATTCTCAGTGTATCATATATCACTATCCCTCTTGAAACAGTAGACAGATCAAGTTCTTTTCAAATTTCAATAACGTGAAGTGAGAAGTTTAACTTGATTGCGGGCAGACAGTTCCATTTACTACAATAGAGCAGTGAACTAGTGTACCTAAACATTTCAATCCGTAAATGAGCCTGAAGTTCCACCTGAAGTTTATTATATTCATATATTTGAATATGACTAAAAACGAAAACATTGATAAATGCCTAGTAAAATATTATTTAAGCTGAATATACTGAAAAATAAACTTTAGTTCCAGTATATTTTAGTAAAATAATAAAAGCAAAATGTTCTCTTGTCCACTCTGTTGTAATAATATATTTAAATCAAAAGAATTACTTCTTGATCACATAAAACAAATAACCAATAATATTATCTGTTCTATATGTAAAACTAATATGTCATCAATTGATTGCCTTATTGAGCACCTGAAAGGCAATAATTGTATAGATACAATAATTTTTACCATTGATGATCAGCAGCAGCTTGTACAACAATCAAATTATCATTTGAAGTCAATAAATAATGGTAAAAGATTCACATATATTATGGAGGCTTCATGAACTCATAGATTATATTTACTCATAGATTATTAACTAGTCTTTTAACAAAAATATGTTATTATTTATCCATTTTTTAAACAAAGTGTATGTAATATCTTGGAATTTACAGTTTAGTCCCTGATGAATGTCAAGACATTGTAATTGGCTATCTCCAATAAAAATTCCAACATTTATTTTATTGCAGAAACAGAAAAATGTGTTAAAAGTACAGAAGTATTAGAAAATACAGTTGAGGATATTTCTGAAGTCAACTCTTTGTATACTGAAATATTAAAGAAACAACAAATACAAGATATGAAGCTCATAAAAGAGTGTGATGATAAATTTGTGATTATAGACAATAACAGTACTTGGGTATCTACACAAAACGATGATGGCACCATTTCATTTAGTATCGAAGGTAAAATATAATTTTATATATATACTATTTTTAGTAATATTAAACAAGTATCAGAAAAGTCCTTTATTTTAAACTACTGTTCTCGCTACTACTGCAATCTATAGGTTAAAATTTTTGGTCTTTCTCTAATTAGCCAATTAGCTGTATCCAGTGTAGTAACTACATCGAAACTCACAATCTTATTAGATATAACAAGTACATATTATGTTTATATTATAGTATATAAATAAAACATAACAATGTAAAAAAGTCATCATCTATCATTCTTTATTTATTAATTAAATTTTACTTCTGTAAATATTACCTTATTTAACCTTATTTATAACGGTAGCTTACTTTCTATTTATATATTTCAGAGCAACCTGTAAATCAAGAAGTTGAAATGGTTGCAAAAGAAGAAGTTGAAAGTCAAGACACTGTTGATTTATCTGCAGAGATATATAGCTGCAATAACTGTTCCATGACATTCACATCTGTTCTTGATCATATAAAGCAGTACCATAATAACCAAAATGTTGTTGTTGAGGTAAAATTGACATTGGGTAGTACATTTACTTGTTGTTGTACAATTTTTAGAGTATAATCATTTTATATATATTATAAATTAGAATGACATATCTTTCTATTCAAATTGATCTAAATTTATAATTCCTGGCCAATCCACAAATGAATTAGGCAATGCGGCTTTATAATCTACAATAACGTAGATAAACTCTAATACAAATTAGTATTTTTTTACTCTCCAGTGTACAATGAAGCAGGTGAGTTTCCTATATGGTAAGAGAATACCGCCGCCTATGAACAACCGCGCCACAGTCCCCGCATTTATTGTGTTTCCGACTTTTTAGTGCGTCAGCATATGCTTCACCAAGGCTCTCCCACGGGTGCGACAGTATTATGAAACTCGCCGGGCCACTGTCAAGCCTTGCAGAGACCGAATAAATTATAAATTCTATTTCATCATCACCATCATGATGATGAAATAGAATTTATATTTATATTAATTATATTTATAATCAAATTATAAATTCTATTTATATAATATAAAATAATTTATAATTATAAGGACCGCGATTCGAACCTACCTACGATACCTCTCGCTTCATATTACATTTTTTAATCAATTAACCTACGAGGCTCTCAGAATATATTTATATACAATCGTGCATAAGGAATGAAATAATAATTGGTATATTTCAGGAGCCCATTGTAACTGCAGCCTTGGAACAGTATCAAGATATGGATGAAGAAACACAAAACATACAAGTTGTCTCAGATACTGATATTGTTGAGGGATCAATCGATGAAAATGGTAAGCCAACAACTTTTGTTTTAGAACAGATATTGGTATTAGATTGTGAATATACTCCGCGCGCCACCACTCTTTGGAATCAGCTGCCAGACTAAGACTTGGGGATCTTGGGGAAAAAGAACGGACCTATCACTTAAAGATCGGCAACGCATCCACGGCTCTGCAAAAGCTTGGTATCCATGAGCAGAGAACCGCTTATCATAGGCCTCCTACTTGTTGGCAACCGTTTCCATATGGATAGTTCTATATTTTTTATATAAAAAATATAGAACTATCCAAGTTAATTAAAGTAATATGTTGTTTCACATTTTGACATATTAAATTATAAAGAAGATTTTTCTTCTCAGAAATAGAGAAACAAGATGTGACCAAACAGTTGAAACCTAAACAAGCCAAAACTAGGAAAAGGTTTATTCGTTTAGATATGATTGACAAATCAAATACAAATGTAGATAATGACATAAAAGACCAAACCACTGGTAAGTGAATTTTATTTTATTTAATAAAGCAGGCAAGCGGATCCCCTCTATGGTAAGAAATTACCGCCGCTTATAGACAACTAGAGCGGTGTCATTATACAGACCTCCGATTACTCCATTCGCTCAGCGAAACGTAGTACAGGTACTGTTACTTGCTGGTATTCTGTGACCCCGTAGTATTATTTCGGCTGAGCCAACTCAATTAATGCGCCAGCGTATAATGCAGCACTTCTGATAATCGAAACAAGGATGCAAATACCGAATAAATTATACATTTTATACAGACCGGGAATCTAATCCGGTACCTATGGTTAATTAATCCGTAAACGTCCGGTCGGGTTCTGTAAATTCACGGTTATCTACAACACAATTCAAGTGGAAATATATCAAATTATGTCTACAAAATCAATTTTTGTGTTTACACTGCTGCTACTAACTGCTTTTGTGCTACTATTTGTGTTTTTTTTTAAGGAAACGAAATTGAGACCCCATACCACAAAGTGATAATAAAAACACTTCAAACGGGTGACGAGAAAACGACGGTATACAGTTGTATGCACTGTAATATCGTAGTTCCAACATTAGCTGAGTTCAAGTTATTGCCCTGCAATAAGCCAAGTCGTGAGTATGAACACCTTAACAGCTTTATAATATCAAGGCTACTTCTTTAAATATAAAATTCTCTCTTTCTCTGACAGTATACGCAAGTTTTAAGCACAGAATACTCAGCGTGATATAGTACTGTGTTTCGTAGAGTGAGTGAGGATATTGGACACCTTTAAAAGTGCCGCTTAGCGTAAAAATCGGGCAATACAACCAATGCGCGAACTGTAGCGCGGTTTTTCGTGGGCGGCGGTGTTCCCTTATCATATAAGGAGATTCACCTGCTCCGTTGTCCGCTATTGAATTAAAAAATAGTAATTATTATGACTGTTAGGCAAAATATAATGATTTAAGTTTAAGCACAAAAATTATAATAATTTTGTAATTTTAATATTTGCCAATTAACTACTATAAGCGTTCTATAATTATTGAATGTAGTAGGAATTTTTGTACCTCACTAGTTTGTATCTAAATGTGTATCTCTACCCATTCTTTTAATAAAGACTAAAAGTTACAATTATATAATGGAGATGCCGTTAAAATATGCAAATAAATTCTAAAATGGATGTCCCGTTTAAACTTTCTTAGTTGGTAAGTTCTTTTTATACGAAAATGTTTATTCTTCTTTGATATTGTTTTCAGCGAAATACCCATGCAGTGTGTGCTCAATAGGTTACGATAATCCAAAATCACTGTGTGCGCATATGAAAGTGCATAAAGAAAAATCAAGTAAGTTTTTAGAAGTATGTATTTAATAGTAAGAATTATTTAATAAACGCTTCGACATTGCACATGAAGCATAGTTGTCTGAGGTAGGATCTCGCGGTTGTTCGAATCGCAGAGAAATATAAAAAAGCTCTTTACTATCGGGATATAATACAACACCTTCTAATGCAAATTCATAACGTTTTTCAACATTAGATTTCAAGTTTTGGTGTTATTTAACTATACTTTTTACTGTACTGATGACATTAGACACTGAAAAAGACAGAAATTAAAAAAAACAAATATTTTATTATTGTGATACAGCATTTGCCTAATGTATTAATCAAAGCTGGCCGATATAGATATATATTGGAATTTACATTTTAATTATAAACATAATTTCAGCCTTTTTTGTGTGTCCGCGTTGTTCTGAAGTATTCGACAACACTAATGCCTTGTGTACTCATCTCAAAGAACATAAAAATGATACAGGTAAGCTTAGATACTAGCCACTGAACGTAGCATTGCTCGCATTATATAAAATCTTAATGCATTGGCGTAAAGCACATGTAAATTTTGGGGCGGAAATTGTCACTGTAAAAAATCAAAACATTTGAACCATTTCATTCTTTTATCGCAACTACAAATTCGGACCGACAAATTAACATTCGAAAAAAGTTCGCTTTTCTTCTTCTTATTTTGTGGCCTCTGTGTGATTGTATTGGTTACAATTCTGCCGGTGTCAGTATGAGAAAGTTCTATTTATGGATCATCAGTTGTCATATCAGTGTAGATTATATTGAAATACCAAATGAGAATAAAAATAAGAGGGCGTCAAAACTGATTTCCGTCCCAGGCGGCGGACCACTACGCTACTCCACAGACTTAATGTGTTCAGAGTTTCTATCATTTTATATAATACAATATGTATACAGAATATTTAGTAATATTGCGACGTATTAAATCTTACTATTGCGCCAATTTTAGATGGAAGGCTGAAAACTTGTTCATTTAAATATCAGTTTTATTTTTCGCAAATACCAATGTTTTATTTTTTTTAATATTTGTAAAATAGACTATCAACAAATTTTCCAATCTGTTGCTTTTGGATAAGCAAATTTATATGTCTTCAATTTCATATAAATTTTAAACTCTATATAACGACACTGAAGGGACTGTGCATTTTATAGCGTTATAAAGAGTTGTCGTTAAATGGAGAGAATAAAAGGTGGATGGAAAACAAGCTAAACCAACTAAAGCCAATTGATTTCGACGCTTTAGGGAGTTTGTCGTTAAATCGAGAGATGTTACATGGAGTTTACACTGTATATCTTATGTCTTGTGTATTACAGATGATGTGGCTACAACTGGAAAATTAGACTGTGAAGTGTGCAATACAAGATTTTCAACCACTAAAGCTCTAAAACTTCATAGGCGAATGCATTATCTTGTTAAGTAAGTATTTTTTTAAAGACACCAATCAAATTTAAGATCTATCTCAGTTATAAACTGGAAACTAAATTTAATGACAACTTGGTTTTTTCTCCTTAGTGTGTCATGTTTTATACCACAATTTTATTTAAAGTTGATGATCCTTTGGAGTATATTTTAGATGGCAGATATATTATAGGTTACTGTTTTTTTAAAAGTATTACAATTATATTAATATGTATATTGTCACAAAAATTAAAGTTTTTGAATATGAAAAAAAAGGTCAAAATAAAGTTATAAACATGAAATACTTAGCTAGAAATATATAGCCCTGAGGAATTTGTTTTTTTTTATTTTTAGACCTCGTCCAATTCAACTACCAGTGGGCGCTACAGATCCTAAAGATTCAGAAACGTTCATATGCAGTGTATGTAGTAAAGAAATCCCAATTCAATATCGGACTGTGCATCATAATTCGCATAAAACGTCGGATGAATTAACATGTGATACCTGCAATAAGAAATTTCCAACACGAGAGTACCTTGAGATGCATATGAATGTACATAATATGTATAAGGTATTATTATTTTATCATCTGTAGGCCTTGTTTAATTTGTACTCGATAAAACAGCTTTTCTCAAATATATTTATTACCACATTATACAAATAAAAATAATATGTTTTAGGTGAACACAGAGAAGCAAGAAAATGGAGAATTTCCATATCAATGTCTGTATTGTGATAGGAACTTCGCGCGGCCGCACGAAAAAATTAAACATGAGAGGATACATACTGGTTTGTTTATTTTTATTATTACATTATATATTTTTATTATATAAAGGAGTTTGTGGACAACATAAATAAAAATATTAACATGTGAATGACATGAAATATTAACATGAAACATTGATTCTTTCAAAACATGTTAGCACTGCATGTGTAACAGCATGAAAAGTACCATGTTTATTGCAAATAATGTTAAGTTATTGTTACAAAGTATTAAATATAATTTAGTATGGTGTTCATTCTATTTTTGTATTGAAAAAACTAACTGTTTTAGTGTTTTATGGTCTATGTATACCGTAAAAAATCCAAGGAAATAAGAATTGACCGTAATAATGTTGACCGATAAATTAATCGGTAATTCTTATAAAAGATCACAGAGAGACCGTGTTTATAAAAATAGCGTGAAAAAAGCATAATACTTGTTACTGAAATATTATTCTTAATAGTGTTTGTCTATTCTTGGGTAATTTTAATTTTTAATTTAATTTTAATTTAATTTTTAAACTGGTGTAATTTTTAAACTTTCTATCTATAGTTAAATATTATATTCTCTCTTTATATACATATAATATAATCTATACTAAATTCTGATTTATTTTTTTTTGACATCGTAAAATTATCTGACAATTAACATACCATAATGTGTCTTAGTGTTGATGTCGTAGAATAAAAATATGTATATGTATTAAATTGCTACATTTAATTCCGTTTTTTTTTTCAAATATAGGTGAAAAGCCCCATGTATGCGATATCTGTGGCAAGTCGTTCAGAGTATCGTATTGCCTCACGCTACATATGAGGACACACACCGGAGCTCGCCCTTACGTCTGTCCTCACTGTCCGAAAAGGTATAATGTCTTAACAATAGTGACAAAATCAATGTGAACTAGAAAATTGTTCTCTCTAGATATTGATAAAGTATGCCAAATGTCGCTAGATCAGCGATTCTCAATGGGTAATATAATTAGGTAATTAATTAATCGTTCTAAGATGAAATATATTTTAACTATCTCAGATAAGTTCAAACATACAAAATGTATATAGTTAATAAAGATTTTTCCCTCTACTTATAGTTTGGGATTTACTGAGGGTTATTATAAATTTATTGTGGGATTTATATAGGTAGGTACATTAACATAACTTCCACTTAAATTAAGCTAACAAACAATCTTACCGGAAAATAAAGAAACTACAGTAAAATCCTATTAATAAGACCTCTCGATTCGCACATATATATTATTTTAAGATACATTTTTAATTTTTTTACCGCCAGTACGTTGCAAGATGCCTCCGCCATCAAAATAACCATTTCGTTCATAGACAGTGACAGCGCTAAACCCGGACAAGTACTACTGTATAATACATATTATTCTTAAACGAAGCATGTATATCACTGTATATATATGTAAGACAAATCTAAATTACAGATTTAAAGCGTACAGTGTGTTCAACCACCATATATTAACACATTCAGACGTTCGGGCATACAAATGTCCTTTCTGCCCTAAGTCCTTCAAAACTTCGGTACAACTTGCTGGACATAAGAACTCGCATACTAAACCCTTCCAGTGCCAAATATGCAACAGGTACGTGATAAATTAATAACTAATTATTATTACTGCGTAGTAACTTTTTGTGGATAGTAAGAGTTTGGTGGCCAAGCGGTCTTGTAAGCTAGCTTGAAGTCAGTGGTACCAGGTTAGATCCCAGGTTTGATTAAAATTTATAATTTGTTCGGTTTATTATATATTTAGTGAAAGGGCTTGACATTAGTCGTGCGAGTTTTAACGCTTGGACGTAAGAACATGAGTGAGAACTTAACAGTTCAAAATAATATCATTCAAATGGCGGTAAATGCCGGCAACACAACCAAAGCGTTGCGTTGTCAATGGGCCTCGTTGATCTTTTTCTATAAGAGACTCCGCCGGTATCGTTACCCTTTATAAGAAAAAAAATCAAGAGTTAAATCCCGTTTGTTTTATATGGTTTAAGTAATATTGCTTAATCTGTTTATTTAATATCCCTGAGAATAATATATATATAAATAAAAATTAATTCATTAAAAATTATTTCTTTTCAATTTGGTTGGGTTGATTCTTTTTATCATTGGAAATTGTAAACACTTATCGCCTATCGTCGGTTAATATGGTTTGCCAATATTTTAATATAAATGTGCAGGCCGTTCGCGTCTCTATATGCGGTACGCTTACACATGGACGTCCATGCGCGCATGAATAGCCTGAAGTTCAAATGCACAGAGTGCGGGGCAAGTTACGCGCGAGCTTTCGCCCTCAAGGACCACGTGAGGCAGGCGCATGCAAATGTCGAAACTGCTATGATAACTGATAATGTGGTAAGTACATATATTCTAATAGTGGAGCCGGCAAAATTCTGCCCAGTACTTCATATTTTGGCCAATTTGACACAATAATAATTTGACACAATATTATTAGTAATTATAGGCTATATGTTATTCTGATGTAAGAGATACCCGTGGGAGAGACATGTTGAAGAATATGCTGTCGCACTTATTGGGCCGGCTCGTCCGAAGTGATACCACAGGCTCATAGAATACTCACAGTGAAACGGTAGTTGTACTGTGTTTCGCAAAGTGAGTGAGGATATCGGAGGCCCTTAAAAGTTTCGCTTAAGTGATGTAAAAAGCCGGTAACAACCAATCCGCTGAGTGTTACGTGTTTGTTCATGGACGGCGGTGTTCTCTTACCATATAGGAGACCCACCTGCTCCGTTGTCCGCTATACTATAAAAAAATACATAAAAATTATAGCCTATGTATTATTTTGATGTATGAGATTATTGCAGTTTTACTTGAAAGAGTAACAAATATCGATTAAAACTTTTGCATATATTAGGTATATGATTTTTGCCGCCTATAATATATTTAGACTTTAATATTTAATCGAATAACCATTAATCAATAATATCTGCAACTTTCGAAGGAGTAAAACTGATATTTTCATAACAAATAAACAATATTAAAGAATATATTCTGTCGCTTTTTAAAACTTAATTCGTGAAAGTATGTTGTGTAATTTGAAATATTTTATTTAAAAAAATTGTGATATGTTGTCGAAGTAAATAAAAATTACATACTTATTGTAATCAATATTGATTTAGAAAAAATAATTTTGATCAGTAATGGATGTTACACGTTTTAAAATTTAATACAGTTAAATATAAACAAAAATAATGTGTCCAGGTCGAACAAAAAGACGAAAAACTGATATTATGGAACACAAATGTAGAAGAACAAGAAGAAATCGAAACTGAACTGATAAAGGAATGAAAATTTAAGTTTAATATGTAAAATAAAACTCGAGAGCCTACAGGTACGTGGTTTTATAAGTCTACCACGAAGCGAGTGGTATCGTGTTCGAATTCCGGTCCGGACAGTTACAATTTAAATAATTTATTCGATGTCTGGATGGACTTGACAGTGGCCGAGCGAGTAGAGAGAATATTGTCGCACATTGGCAGAGTCATGTTGAAGCATATGCTGGTGCACTAATTGGGATGCCACATGCGAAGTGACACCATGGGCTCAGACTACTCAACGTGAAATGAGAGCGAATGAAGAGTGAATGTACATGAAACGATACCTCTACTGTGATTCGGTGAGAGAGTGAGGATATCGGAGGCCATTGTAAAAAAAATACCGCTTGTAAAAAGCCGGTAACACAACCTATATGCGGACTGTGATGCGGTTATCCATGGGCGGCGGTGTTCATTTAGCATATAGGAGAGCCACCTGCTCCGTTGTCCGTTAAAACAATAAAAAATAATAAAGTAAGTACATATTTATGTAATTGTACAATCAATTTAAATTAAATCTTTGATTTAAAGTTTAGTAAAGGTGTATAACAGTTTTATTAGAATGTGGGGGCAAAGCAATTGATTGGTTCTATCGTTGTATATGGTTTTATTTCAATTAAGTACTAAAATTTCGCAGAATCAAAGCCCAGTGTTGAGACTCTTCATAATATTTATTTTTCTTATTAAAGATTTAATAGGTATTTATGGATTATCTAAGATAAAAAAAACTCATTTAAAGACAAGTCAGCGGCGGGGTCTGTTGAGATGTATTGGAATTACTTAAAAATTTGAAGAAAAAGTAACATTGTGTTACGTTGTTTTGCACTAGTGATTTTTGGCGTCAGTTTTATAAAAATTATAAAATTAAATTTAAAAAAAAAATCATCAAAAGTTAAATACAATTATTTTAAATATGTATTTTTTAAATGTTTTTGTATATAAAATTTGTATGTATTTCATCTTAGCTTAATCGAGATATTAAAATCATATTTTATATGCATAAATGTATAATAATAAAAATTATGTAAGTCTCAACACTGTTAAAGTACTATTACTTACCTAGAAATGTAACCGAATTTATGACACTTTCTACGACACAAAGATACTTGTTTCAGATCTGTAATACGCTTTAATTACTAAGTGGCAAATAATATTGTTTTAAATATGAATTTATTGTTTTATATGTATTATCTTGTACAGCTGTAAATATCTAAATATTTAAATGTGTATATTTCATACTTCATTGATAGTTTCAAATTAATGATAATTTATATCATATTGCGGTGTTTTTTACATTCTGTGTAAGGAAAAAGTGTAAGTAAAATATCAATTTAAGTCTAATAAAATCAAATGTAAGTCTGTAATTAAAATTGTGTTGAAAATAAATATTTCTACTTATTGGTAGATATTTTTATATCGTTTGTTTTATATTAATGTGAAATTGATTTATTGTTATGTTAAGATCTCCACCGTCAAGTTTATAATTAAGGTACTTATATTATGATATAGTGTATAATGAATTCAAATGAATGCGAGAATTACTTTTGAACAATTGATAAATGGTATTCTTTGTGATCAGATTTTGGGATTCATATTAATTTTGTATAATTTGTCTTTCCTTTTATTTTATGCATTTATAATTTTGTATTATACCATAAATTTATTATTGAACGACTGCTGCTGGCTAAAGTAATCATTTTTTAAAGTTATTTTAAATTTGGTTGTTCGCGGGAAGATAGTCATTTAGAAAGATTAATTAATTTTTATACAGTCGAAAGTTTTCGATGAAATGTGCCTAAATGTTAATTTTTTTTATAACGGTTGTTTAAAGTAAGTGTTGTATATATTGTGATAATGTCAGTCGATATTTATAAATAACGCAATTTATTGACTTGATAAAATTATAAATAGTAGATCTAAGAATATGCACAACATTAAAGTTATTTTTGGCAAAATCCATTTTGAAATATTTATATAAAAAAATTTAACATTAACTTTTTTATGATTCAAACTGTTCTGTACTCGGAAATAAATAGTGAAATAATGTGTTTTTTTATTAATTGAAAAGTATTATTAAAATTTTAATTAAAAAATATGTACAAAATTGGAATATTATTTTTTGGTTTGTAGCTATAAAACACTAATTACTAATATTTGGTTCGTGGCTATCACAATTTAAACTTACACTTATTTAAGCGACTAATATATTTACATACATTAATGACACATGATAAAGTCACAATATCACATTTGACCACCATTGGTCCACTCGCCCTCCATTCGCCAAACGGAAAAGGCATAGCTCAGCTTGTCCTGCGCTAAATACTTCCCGTGTTCACTTCCGGCATCGCTGCTGTCCATACTCGCCGCTGAATCACTATTAGATAGAATTTGGTATAGGAATTCAATGTATTGCGTAGCCAGCTGAAGAGTCTGTATCTTCGATAGTTTGTCGCTGGGCAGCGATGGAATGATTTGCCGTAGGCTGGCGAACGCCTCATTCAAGCTCTGCGTTCTCTGCCGCTCCCTGACGTTAGCCATGACTCTCTGAATCTGCATCTCTTCGAAGGATTGTGTCTTTTTTCGCGATTTGGATCTCTTTTTAGATCGTCTATGTTCATCGCCTTCCTCGCTGCGCTCTTCTGTTGATGCGCGGTACGTCGATTCGCAGGCGGACGCTTCTGGTTCGTAGTAAGATCCTAGTTTGTCTTGGGAGTTTGAGTCCTCGAAGTAGAAGTTCCGCGAATACTGTCTTTGATCGTACATGGGCTCGTAAGGATACTGTTGCTGATTGGCTCTTTCTTCGTTATCGAAAATAACGTTCGCTGGCCACGGTGGTTGAAGGGGTCTTTCGGAGCCATTGCTCAGATCCATGAGGTGTGATGGGGAGGACGAAACGAACCCCTGCATATCCGTATCCCGCTTGACTTCCACCGGCATGTAACCGTAATATTCGTCTTCTTCGGGACATTCGTTTTCGCGTTTGATAGACACACTGTCACAATCGTAACTCATAGTTTACGACGCAAGGCGCGGCCTGGGTAACGTCGTGCAACATGTGCGGCGATTCCGCGTCCAGCAAGCAACTGAATTTCTTAGACGCCCTGCCCCTAGCCGTCCTTTCATTGACAAGACAAAAAATGGACCGTTTCAGCTTGCGTTCGGTGCAAGCGCCTCCCGCGCGGCGCACCTCCCACTCTCGCTGGGTTGAATACGTTATCGGTTAGAGAGAGACGGTGGTACGGACTATCAATGCTTATCTTGTCTTGTCCGTCTTTAGGGTCGAATTTACCTATTTTATGTACTGAGTTAGGTAGATTTCCTCGACGCCATGTTGATTTCATTAATAAAGGATGTTCTGTCTTATTTACTCATCGGTATTCGGTGTTATATTTCATAGTCTTCTATAAGTTGAATAATTTAATAATGCTATAGATTTTACTCCTAAAACAAGTTACATATTTTATTTTTTTACGTTTAGATTTCGGTGTCAACGTTTCGGCGCCACCCTCGCTTGTAAGTTTTTATGTGTCTCGTCGATCGGTCGCCGATTTGACTAAAAATAATCCTGACGTAATCAAGGATCCTATCCCACGGGCTCCAGCTTTACAATAATATAAATATTTAATATGTTTATCGTCTTTACTCTTAACAGATCGCCTCGAGCGTGTCTGGATAGTGTTAGAAGATGACAGACATTTTATATAATGGAAATGTTACACCATACGTTAGTATTAGTCTGGGTTGTACCATATAATATTCATAGATAAAAAAGACATGAACATAAAAAATACCAAGGAAGCACAATAAACTCCGCAATACTTTGTCTCAGGAACAGCTGTTGAAAGTAGTTTAGACTTTGATTTTTTCAATATTAATTAACTATTAAGAGGTAGTTTAGTACAAAATGATAGTTACCAACTATGAATATTTAGACCACGTTGGCATTAACTTGTTTGTACATTTATATGAACATTTTTTATTTCAATGTAATTATTTAAAGATTCTTTCTAAAGTTTTGTTAAGACAAATAAATTATATTTAAACAAAAAGCATATAAAAATATGAAAATCTAATTAAATTGGTACATTATAACAGGTTCTACACACAAATATCTACACTTTAATCTCGAACACCTTGAACTTGAGCTGTTGGGATAAGATTAATCAAATCTTCAAACAAGAAATATAAACATCCAAATATAACGAAACTACCTAAAAGGGGTGTGGTATATTTTGGGAATAATTACCAACCGCAGGAACGACGAGCGACGATACATTAATAGCATCATTATTCAATACTATATTTTTAAAATGTAAGCACAATGGCGGTAAATTCATCCCGTACCCTATTAAATATTTTTGTTACATGCCATAGGGCACAAACCACTTTTTGGTATCAGATGCCTGCCTAAAGCTACCTTCAAAAACAGCATAAAATTAAAACGCCGGCAACGCACCCACAAGCAACGGCTAGGAGTGTCCGTGAAAAAAAACTAGGTCATGGGGTACTTAGTTATAAAATTTAGTCTGCACGAAACTTTTTACATGAAATAGGTGAGTTGTAGGTAGTAATCGCGTTTACAAAATCTAAAGACGACGTAAATTGTTTATAACATAACTACTTTGGCATTTATAATAGAATTATACATGACTTTAACATTGAAAAAATTGACCTTCGAAAATACGAAAAATAGGTATTACTTCTAAGTAGTTGTTACACTAAATTAACTGAACTGAACAGTCCAATTCTTAGGTAATCAGATAATTTTAAAAAGTTAAATGATAAAGAATAAAAATCTGTAACGAGTAAAAGAATGCACGAAAAAGTTTTAACATATCCTCGCGATTGTCTATTTCATATGTAATTTTTTTTCAACTAAATTTTTGCGACTTTATTAATTGCAGCAAGCATCCTGTCACGTTTCAACATCTGTTGAACACTCGTTGCACATAATCAAACCCATTCATTAAATGCTTCTTTTACTATTACTTATCTTTTAAACTCACCCATAACCGATAAGGTTTTGTGAATGGTGTGACGTAATTTAAAAATAATATAAAACTGCGATTTCAGGTTATAATGCAATTCAACCTGGTCTATAACCAAGTCTGAACAACTGTTTACCTAGAAAAAGAAGTCAAATCTCCTACACAGTGTGGTTTTTGGTCCCGGTATGGTGCCTGATTTCATCCTATGAGAGGAGTACATATGACATTGTATGCCCTTAAAACTACCCGCTTCCGCGCGCGGGTGAGGATTAGGGTCTTCTAGGTTGCTGTTTGACCATACGGTCCTGACAGCTTTATCGCGGGCTTTTGGGGGCGAGCGTAAGCTCGCCCGAGAGTTTAC